>VSMD01000310.1:0-150134 GCA_008750895.1 Mirza zaza
CCGCACCACACACCCACACCCACACACCCACACTACACACCCACACCCGCACCACACACCCACACCACACACCCGCACCACACACCCGCACCACACACCCACACTCGCACCACACACCCACACTACACACCCACACTCGCACACCCACACTCGCACCACCCCACACGCATCCATGTGGGTGCACACACACCATCACACACGCGACACACACCCACACCCGCACCACACACCCGCACCACACACCCGCACCACACACCCACACCACACACCCGCACCACACACCCGCACCACACACCCACACCACACACCCACACCACACACCCGCACCACACACCCACACTCGCACCACCCCACACGCATCCATGTGGGTGCACACACACCATCACACACGCGACACACACAGTAGACACTCACGCATTGTCATGCACACTATTGCCCCCTTATGCCCTATTGTACACACTCATACATGCCCATGGGGAAACACAGGTGAGCACATCCTGAGTAACCAGATCGTACGGTCTAGTGGGGGCCTGATAGTCATGTGGATCACACAATATGTGCAAGATTCCAAGCTGGGCCCGGGCTTCCATGGAGAGGCCCTTGGCACCATGTAAGCAGCTCACGTACTGTGGAAGTAGCACCGCCCTCAGTGGGGTTCAGGGAAGGCTCTTCTGAGCAGGTGATGACGGAGCTGAGGGCCGCAGGGCTGGGGGCACAGAGAGAGCGCTCCATACAGTAGCCTGTGGCACAGCCAGTGACGGGGCCGGGTGGGGGGAGTGGCCCCAAGGGAGCACCAGCCAGAGAGCTGGAGCAGGGTCCAGGGTGCTAGCGGCCGGGGAAGGAGTTGCACTCTACCTGTAGGGCCGCGTCTAGGCAGGGAAGGTGCTTGAGGAAGTCAGAAAGCCCCGTGGGCTGCCCCAAGGAGAACAGATCAGCAGGCAGACCCTTGTGTCACCTGGACCCTGGCAACCTGAGGCATTGCCCTGTGGGAAGCGGTGGAACTGAGATTGTCTCCACACCTTGCTGCCCCTCCTCCTGCAGCCCTCCCACCTCGTGAGGTTCTGCTCCTCCGCCTTCCCAGGGGCAGCCCCTGTGTGACACTCCGATTGTCCGTGGCCACCACTGCCACATGTGGAGGTGTGGGAGCCAGTCATGAGCATCCCTTCCCAGCTCTGTGCTCTGTGAGTCTGCCACGTGGAAGGGCTTGCACCAGGGAAGTTAGCAAATGCCACGAATCAGGGTGCATTTGTTACCGGCAAATCTCACTGGAACCTTCTTTTCCCTAGTGTGCTCCGTGCTGCCCCAGCTCTCAGCCCTTTGGGGAATTGAGGTCTGGTGAGACTTTGGATTCAGGCAGTTCTGGACTCATATCCCTTTCTGCTGTGCGGCTGCTGTGTGGCCTCGAGCAGGGTAGGGACCCTTCCCGAGACACCAGGACTCCGTTGAAACATGAAGATGATGTCCCTTCTGCACAGGGCTGCTGTGAAGTCTGTGAAAATACAGTGTTGCATGTAAAATGCTGAGCGCAGGCTTGGTGATTGGTAGCTATATTCCGACAAGCAGGTTAAAGTCATTCTGGCTAAGGATGTGAATGACTGAAGCACAGAGATGCAGCAAGGGTTGGGGGAGGGGTGTGGTCTGCCCGGGGAGCAGGCAAGAGCAGGGGAGACTGTCTATAGAGAATTTCAAAACACAGTAAAAGTGACTAAATGTCTGTCTGCATTTTAATGTCACCACGCACTGGCAATTGCAGGCAAAGTCAGTAATAAAATACTGTTGTCACGGCAGATACTCCCCTGCCCACCTTTGCAAGGCCACTGCTGGGGACCTGAATGACCCACATAACCCTCTAACTGGTAGAAGGAGGAGGGAGAATTTTGTGGCTGTTGTCCTGTAAGCAGAGTCGTAATTCTGTCTCCCCAGGCTGCTGTCACTCTCCCTATCTACACTCCCAGGAGTGCTGGTAACCTGCTTCTGGAATGCTGCCCACACCTCCTCTACTCTGAGACCAGTTGGGAACCCTAACCTGGCTCTAAAACACATTCTCGTCCTCTAAGAAGCAATAATGTTAGTAGTCCTGTTGTTTTCTAGAATCCAGAAATGTCACTCTTAGGTGACCGTGAATTAGCACATTCCCAAGGAACCGAGTGACTCAATATAACACAGCAGCCACCCCGAGGACGTAATGCGACATGCATGCGCCTCCTCCATTCCAAGACATGATCTGCCCACAATCTGGGGACGAAATCGCTGGAGGCCCTACATTCGGGTGTTGTGTTACTCTGGGAGGGTTTTATTGGCATCGAGGCTGCCTTTAATGAATGGGCTTTAATAAATCAAAGAGATGTGGCTAATAAATGCATTTCATGACAGGCCTTAATAAATATTCTCGTTTTTAAAAATGCTGATTGAAAAAGAAAGAAAAAAAGACTAATCCTGTTAAAGAAGGTTCCAGTTTGCCGAGATAAAGCTTGGGTTTGTCCTGCCTTCTCCCGCCTCCCCCCTTCTCGGAGCAGCTCTGCCACGAGAAGGCATTCTTAGCATTTTTTGGTGCTCTCCCAGTTGGAAGGGTGCTCTGGCTCTTTTGGTGTTTCTATCTGTGCCCTCCTTTTGCATCATAGGCCCCCAGTCGGGCAAAACTTCGGTATTGGTGGGATTTAGCATCTACTCCTAAACAGCACTGAAGAACTCGTGCCAATGCGGATGTGACTCACCAAAGAAAATGAAACCCTCTGATGTTGGGGTCAGACTTTTCCCTTTTTATTTAGGGAAAAAAACAAAACAAAACAAAACTATCCTTAGCTCTAAGCTTACGCTGTTATATCAAGATTCCAATCAGTGAGTGAAGAGCCTTCAGAACATTTGCTTAGTCACCATTTTAATGTGCCCTCCTCGTGGTGGCTCTTTGTGTATGTTAAACCACTAGCGAGGAAGGGGACTTGTGAGCATCTGTCTGTAACCTGGTTTCTGCTCCGAGCCTTTCATTAATCTTGAATGTTCCATAGTCAGGGATGAAGGGACCAAGTTTCACCAGCACCAAAGCTGGCAGTAATCTTGGGATCCTAAAAACTTTTCCTTCCTGTCGTTCAAAAGTTTGGTGTCACTGCTACTCCTCCGTTTTTGGCAGAAAGTTGTGGGAATTTACAAGTAACAGAAAAGTGGGGTTTATATTTGGGAATTATTTTCTTCAATGATTTAAGTGTAAGGCTTAGCGTGATGGATTCCAGGAGACGGAGACCCAGCCGGCCACTGTCGCTGGTGTGTTCTGTTCACACCTTGCTGTGAGGTTTAAGGTGGGAGCTTTCAAACTGCTGTGACTGCAACCCATAGTGTGAAAAACATTTTACGTTGTAGCCCAACATAGCATGTACTCTCATACGTACAACTGATAAAAAATGTTTTAAATTGCAAAACGGTGTTTATTCTTTCTTCACGTATGCCCTTGATGTTTTCTAAACTGCTTTACTCTTTATTTTTTATTTATTTATTTTTTTAGAGACAGAGTCTCACTCTGTCTTCCCCAGGCTGGAGTGCAGTGGCATGATCATAGCTCACTGCAACCTCGACCTCCTGGGCTCAAGCGATCTTCCTGCCTCAGCCTCCTGGGTAGCTGGGACTACAGGTGCATGCCACTATGCTGGGCTAATTAAAAAATTTTTTTTTTTGTAGAGACAGGGTCTCGATATGTTACTCAGGCTGATCTTGAACTCTTGGCCTCAAGTGATCCTCCTGCCTCGACCTTCACAGTGCTGGGATTATAGATGCAAGCCACCATGCCTGGCTTTTATATTTTTTAAATAGCTAGTCACACGTCACTAATGATTTCAAGACTTGTTAATGGGCCTCAAATCACAATTTTGGAAAACTTTGGCTTGAGGTGTATCAGGGACCTGGAATCAGTGTGCACTTCCCATCCAGGAAAGAAATGTGGAAGGAAAACATGAATGAATGAGAAGAGTGAGAGGCAGGGGTGCGTGGGGGGCTAGTTTTCTCTCACCTACCGCCAGGCCAGCCCCTGACAACCCAAGCAGCTCCTGTCGTTTAGCTCTTGTTTGTGGCTAACTCCAATGCTTGTTTGGCTGAAAGATGCACCTTTCTACCATGTGGTTGCCCTTTCAAAGTAGAAAACCCACAGCAGGGGATGATGATAGGATAGAGCTGGCATTTTTTTTCCTAATTTTTCTTGACAAAATGTTGGGGAGAGGAGAACATATGCAAATAAATGACCACAGTCCCCTTTATGTTTTGCTTTGCTTTTATTTTGCAAAATTTAAGATAAGTGACAAGCTAGGACAAGATTTTCCAACACATAAGGGATAAAAGTTAGTGTCCAGAATACACGAGCCACTCCTACAAACCATTTCTAAAAATCCAATCCACAACATGCAAAGGATTTGAAGAGGTCGTTCCCAGGAGGGCAGTTTTGGGTGTTAAATTCTTTAATACATTTGAAGCTTTTAGCATAGTTCCTAGTTGAGAGGAAATACTCAGTACTCAATGAATGTTAGCTATTATTATTTTTAAAATATGTTCATTGAGGTATAATTTACCATAGCATAAAACTTACCTCCCTTTAAGTATACAGTTCAGTGATTTTTTTTTTTTTTTTTTTTAGTAAATTTACTGACTTGTGCAACCATGACCACAATCCAGCTGTAGAACATTCCTAGCATCTCGTAAAGTCTCCTTGCATCCATTTGCTCTCACTCCTTAATCCTGACTCTGACCTCAGGCAACCGCTAATCTATATCCCGCCCTGTAGGTTTCCCTCTCTGCATATTTCACATAAATGGAATCATACTATATGTGGTCTTTTGTGTCTGGAATGTTAGGTATCACTGCTTTTAAAAATCAAATCATTATTAAACATTTTTACTAATTGAATGGTTTAGGGGTACATTCTTTTTTAAAAAAAACAATAAATTATGTTTTCTTCAGCAGTGCATTTATAAAGCTAACTCTGTATGACGTTGCAAAGAAAGATTTTACTATGGTAAGCAGATTAAACAAACAAACAAGTTTTTCCCTAGATTCTTTGGGAACAAAGTACGACCTGGTTCAGATCATCCTAGATCATCCTAACCTAGAATTCGCCGTCAACGTGAGGGTCAATTGTTCCTGGATTACCAGATTTGGGACAGACTTCTCCTACTTCTCTAAAGAAGGAATCTTCTTAACAGACACAGCGCTTTGTTTTTGCCCCTTTCCCTGGAAATAATCTGATTTTATATCATCTTTCTCACTTTTTCAATGCATAAATGGGAAAGCTAGTTATGGAGACGGTGGTGAGGTTTAGCTGGGCTGTCTCCGGGGGTCTAAGGCTTCTATCAGGTAATCCCTGGTCTTCACTTGTGTGGATCTCAAGCCAACGTTTGAGAAAAGGCTCCCTTTGATTAAGGAACTTGTGACCTCAGGGGGGAAGAGAGAGAAACTTCCTTATGGCCAGTCCCTTCCTGGGACCCAAACCAGCCAGTGCACCTGCCTTCACCCTGGCCCCTCTGCTCGCTTTGTTCCTTCATAGACTTCCCGGGGTGTTTGGGCTTGTCAACAGGCTGCTTCCCCCACTTCCTGCAGAGGGCTTTCCTTTCTAGGGTTAGAGACCCCATGGGCAGGCAGGGCCATCTGGATTGCCCCCTTTTCATGGTGCAGACCTGGGACCGGGGGCAAGCAGCGGGGCTTGGACGGTGCTCACCGATTCCTTCTGGGAGAAGCTGATGGTGCTGCCAATTTTTATTTCTGCTTCAGATGAATTAAAAAACAAAACCGTGTGTGAAGATCAGGAGCTGAAACTGCACTGCCATGAATCCAAGTTTCTCAACATCTACTTTGCAGCCTACGGCAGGAGGACCCAGGACAGGGACGTCTGCTCCTTGGGAACAGAACGGCTCCCCCCCTTCGGTATGTGTGCTTGTATGGTTACAAGTGGGGCTCTGTCTGTGTGGATCGGGGCCCTGGCTCCCCCAGGGCGGAAGCCACGGCAGCCGCCAGCACCTGGGTTCAAGGGAAGGCCCAGGACAGGCGGGAACTGCCACACTGTGGGTGCACCTCTTTCTCCTTCCTGAATCTGTCGTTCAGTCATTCAACACCGAGTGGTTATTGAGCACCTGCTGTATGCAGGGCCCTGTCCTAGGCATGGGGGAGCCATCCGTGACCAACACAGAGTCTACCCCCTCATCCTACACAGAGCTGACCTTGCAGCAGTGGAGGGGGAGGCAGTGAGAAAACAGATAATAAGTGAGTGAATATGTTGTATGTCAGATGAGGATGAGATTCGTGCTCGGGGCAGGAGAGGCCGGTGGAGAAGGCTGGGGGTGTGCCGCACAGAGATGCGACTTCGTGGAGTGACCGCATGCCGAGCAGAATCTTGGAGGGGCCGAGGGAGTGAGCCCACAGCTGCCTGGGGACAAGTGTTCAAGTGGAGAGAGGATCCAGTTCCAGGCCCTGAGGACAGACCGTAGCCAGGTGTTTAGTGGCAGAAGACCCCAGCGTGCCATTCTTCTTGCAGGTGATGGCCATGATAGGGCCCACGAGCTTCACCCGGCAGAGCTGTCCTGTATTATCCAGAGAAACGGAGCCGACAGCATATGTATCTGCATATTGACACGGAGAGAGAAAGAGGTGTTAAGGAATTCGCTCACTTGATTGTGGGGGTCTGGCAAGGCTGACATCTGCTGGGCAGGCGAAGCAGGCTGGAGACCCAGGGAGGGGTTGAGGTTGCAGTACTGAGTCTGAGTTCTGCAGGACAGCAGCCTGGAAATTCAGGCAGGGTTTTGGTGTTGCAGCCTGGAGAAGAATTCCTTTTCAGGGAAACCTCAGTCTTTGCTCCTGTAATCTTCACCTGATTAGATGAGGCCCACCTACATTATGGAGGGTAATCTGCTTTACTCAAAGTCTACTGATTTAAACACTAGTCACATCTTAAAAATACCTTCACAGTGGGCCAGGCGTGGGGGCTCACATCTGTAATCCTAGCACTCTGGGAGGCTGAGGCGGGTGGATTGATTGAGTTCAGGAGTTTGAGACCAGCCTGAGCAAGAGCAAGACCCCATCTCTACTAATAAAATAGAAAGAAATTAGCTGGACAACTAAAAATATACACAAAAAATTAGCTGGACATGGTGGCATGTGCCTATAGTCCCAGCTACTTGGGAGGCTGAAGGATCACTTGAGTCCAGGAGATTGAGGTTGCTGTGAGCTAGGCTGACACCATGGCAATCTAGCCTGGGCAACAGTGAGACTCTGTCTCAAAAAAAAAAAAAATACCTTCACAGCAACATCTAAACTGGTATCTGACCAAACAGCTCTGGGTTATAGCCTGGTCAAACTGACACATTAAAAATGGCCATTGCATTCTAATTTGCTGGGGATTACAGACCTAGCAGTGAAACAGCCTGAGGAGTTGCACTTACATATTGATCAAAATCTAAAATGAGCTCCTTCATGTATTAAATTGCTACAATTTGGCCAGATGCAGTTGCTCATTTGTATAATCCCAGCACTATGGGAGACTGAGGAGGGAGGATCACTTGAGGCCAGGAGTTTGAGAGCAGTCTGGGCAACATAGTGAGATCCTGTCTCTACAGGATAAAAAAATTTAAAAATTAGCCGGGCATGGTGGCATGCACTTGTAGTCCTAGCTACTCAGGAGGCTGAGAGACAGGAGGATCACTTACGCCCAGGAGTTTGAGGATACAGTGAGCTATGATCATACCACTACACTCCAGCCTGGGCAATAGAGCAAGACCCTGACTCAAAAATAAATAAAGAGGCCGGGTGCAGTGGCTCATACCTGTAATCCTAGCACTCTGGGAGGCCAAGGCAGGCGAATTGCTTGAGGTCAGGAGTTCGAAACCAGCAAGAGTGAGACCCCATCTTTACTATAAATAGAAAGAAATTAATTGGCCAACTAATATATATAGAAAAAATTAGCCGGGCATGGTGGCGCATGCCTGTAGTCCCAGCTACGCGGGAGGCTGAGGCAGAAGGATTGCTTGAGCCCAGGAGTTTGAGGTTGCTGTGAGCGAGGCTGACTCCACGGGCAACAAAGCGAGAGAGAGAGAGAGAGAGAGAGAGAGAGAGAGAGAGAGAGAGAGAGAGAAAAGAAAGAAAGAAAGAAAGAAAGAAAGAAAGAAAGAAAGAAAGAAAGAAAGAAAAAGAGAGAGAGAAAGAGAGAAAGAAATTGCTACAATTTATTTGTGGCTGCCATGTGAAGTTCAACATAAATTTAAGAAAAGAAAGAAATGCATGCCTAAGTAATACTTTGGACTTGAAAAAAAGAAAAATGAGCATCGATGGGACGCATGTCCACAGTCCCAGCTACTTGGGTGGCTAAGGCAGGAGAATTGCTTAAGCCAGGAGTTCAAGGCCAGCCTGGGCAAGGTAGGGAGACTCCATCCCTAAAAAACAAAACAAAACAAAACAAAACAGTGAACATAAAGCGAGCTCACTGCATGGGCAAACTCTCAGGCAAGACTCAAGAGAGAACCAAAAAGATATTCACTAGGGACATGTGCTTCCCAAGGCCCCGAACCCTGTTTTCAGGGAAAGCCCTTCTGCTGAGGACGGTGGAGGGTCGTTGGGGGGCGGCCAGGGAGAGCACAGAGGCAGGCTGATGTGGCATGCAGCTGCCCTTAACTAGATCTAAGGGCGAGGGCTCCTCTCCTAACAGGTTCAACTGCCAAATGGGGCAGAGAGACACGTGTGAGGGTGGGTCCCCATATTTGTTAATGGCACCATCCTCTGCCCCGTCCCCAGGGAGTGACCTGAGAGTTCCTGAATCTTCATCCTCCCTCTCAGATAACGTCTGCGTGTGTTCCGGTGGGAGCTGTGGGTTCCTCTCTCTTAAATGTCCCCTTCCCCCCCTCCCTCCTCTCTGCCACTGTCCTAGGTACAGGGACCACTGCCTGGGCCACCATAGCAGTCTCCCTTCTCCCAGGCTTGCCTTTCTCCCCAGGGTGGCCAGAGGCAGCCTTCTACAAAGCAAATCCATCGCTAGTCTTCTTAATGCCTGGCAGGGCCTCCCTTTATGAGCTGGGTTCCTCAGCTGGGTAAAGGATCTTTGGTGATCTGACCCCTGACTGCAAAAAGGGACTTCACTTTTTTAAAATTCTTAACCCTTTTATTTCTCAGGAAGAGTTTTCTAGAACTTTCACATGGACCGAAATAGAGCCCCATTGTGGGCTCTGTTTCTCTTGTATGGGTTCTGCCCCCAACTCCATTTCTCACTATCAAGGAGGATCCCAGGTCTCAGGCTCAATAAATCTAGCTTAGCCGCATGTCTGGGGAAGCGGCAGTCAGCAGCGGCCATTTCAGCGGTTCTTTTGGGCAGAAGTCCTGCAGCCAAGCAGGGAGACCGCTGGGCGTAACAGGTCGCATTTAGTAGGTTGCTGCCTCACGTTCTGAGTAATGTTGGGTGGGAGTTGGATTTAAAAGGGAAAAGTAAGCAGCTAAAGAAAAAGTGTTAGCAGAACCCCCTGCCCAAAAGATGGATTTCCACAGAGAGTAGAGGACTCCTAGGGGATCCAGCTGTCCGGACGCCATCGGCGACCCTCGGTGATGCGTGATGCAGCAAGGTCTATGAACGGAAGGCTCTGTGCCCCTTGCTGAGCTGTTCAGGGTGGAAAGTTTGAATTCACAAAAGCAAAACTCACCAGCTCGTCCTCTTCCCTCCCTCCATCCTCACAATCCACTGCACCAGGTAGATGGGCGAGGGTGAGGACCAGGCCACTGCACATGTGGGCCACGGCGCACTGCCACAGCCCTCTGGCCCTGCGCTCTGCAGCGTCATGAGGCTTCAAGGGAAAACCAAAGGTCCCCAGGAGTGCCCCGTTCATTCTGTCCCCAGCCTCACCGCTGTGTCCTCGTCTTTTAGGTTAATGCTAAGGACAGTCGCGTGCATGTAGAAAAACAAACCTTTGGCTCCTGTGCTGCTATCTTTTCTCAGCCTAGCTGAATGCTAAGAAAGTATTCACCCCTTGGCCCAGGTAGACTGCCCATGGAAGTTTTAAATTGCGCTGGGCATGTACTCCCCGCAGAATCATCAGTTCACCCTTCTTGTCTAAACATGCTTTAATAGCACGCATGCTCCTTTGACCTGTCTCCCGCCAGCCACCCATCCACTCCCTGCACCAGTGCTGTGGGCTCTCCCCGGTGGCGACGCATGTCCAGTCTGGCCACTTTGCTCCCAGCCCACTCCGGGCTTCTATGCCCTGGACAGGGAAGCTGCCTCCCTTCCTCACTTAGCAGCCGGAGGGATTTTACGCAAATTAAATCAGATCACATCACCATCAGCCCCAAAGCCCTTCACTCAGTCCTCGGTAATGAGAATCCATCCATCCCCTGCCTCTCCCTCCCTCCCCTCACTCCATCTACGGCACTCCACGCTCATTCTCACCCCGGGGCCTTTGGCCTGGACTGTGTCACCCTACATCCTGTGTGGCTGGCTGTGTCTCAGGATTCAGAATCAACTCGGATGTCGTCTCGCAGAGGTTTCCCAGAGCGCCTGCCAGCTCAGTGCCTGGTCCCTGTGGCCCCTCTCGCACTGTCTTGATTTTCTTTATCTCGTGGGAACAGTGGATGTTACGTGTGCACGGTCCATCTCCCCAGAAGCTGAGTGTCGCGGGGACTTTTTCTGTGTAATTCCCAGGGAGGTGCCTGGCACATACGGGGTTCCCATTTGAGTCCTGAGATCCACGAATGAGTCAGAGCCCTCCTGAGTGAGGTGCCCGCACGTGGCTCCCGGGCGTAGACGGCTGTCTGCTTGCAGGCTGGGAACGCCGGCCCGCTGTTGTCCCAGCCTCCAACCTCTCCTGAGATGCTGGAAAGCTGGGTGTTTTTAAAAAATGTAAAATGTTCCAACTTTTGAAACACCGTGTGAGCCAAACAAAACATGCCTACGGGCCACATCCGGGCCACAGGCTGCCGGTGTGTGTGTGATCTCTGCTCTGTGTCCCCAGTTATGAGTGCAGAGCAGCCACACTGCTTTGAAGAAGGGGAAAGGGCTGTTTATCCTCAACCCTGGAACCTGACTCCACAAGGGCCAAGGGCTTGGTTCCCACCTCGGACCTTGGTAAGGATGCTCTGCAGTTCAAATCCCGGTACATCCGGTTGGAGAGGTTGATTTGTGCACCTTTTCTCGCCTGTATACGCTGAAGTCCGGCACAGCCCCACCTGCTGCAGATTCTGGGTGCCCCGCCGGAAGCACACGTGGTGAAGCCCAGCAGGGCCTCGGAGATGCTCTCCATGGTCAGGACCCCCTTGGGTTTTCTTTTTTTTTTTTCTTTTTTTTGAGACAGGGTCTCACTTTGTTGCCCAGGCTAGAGTGAATGCCATGGCATCAGCCTAGCTCACAGCAACCTCAAACTCCTGGGCTCACGCAATCCTCCTGCCTCAGCCTCCCGAGTAGCTGGGACTACAGGCATGTGCCACCATGCCCGGCGAATTTTTTCTATATATATTAGTTGGCCAATTAATTTCTTTCTATTTATAGTAGAGATGGGGTCTTTCTCTTGCTCAGGTTGGTTTCGAACTCCTGAGCTCAAACAATCCGCCCACGCCCAGCCTCCCCTTGGGTTTTCGTAACAGCTGAGTGTGACTTCAGCACCCAAACACCGTGGGAGGGCATTTCCGGTTCTTTCTAAAATGTTATCTTCATCATCATCATTATTGTTCTGCACAAACACCATAATAACATTTAACAGAAATAAGAAAGAGATTTATCCATGAATTTTACCCATCAGATGAAAATATTTTTGTTTTTCTGGATTTCTTCCAAGTCCTGGAGTATGAGCCTAGTATAATTGTGTATACGACAATTTGCAAGCAGATACTTTTCGTTCTGCCTGTTTCCTTTAACTTAATATCATATGTGTTTTTCCAGGTGGCTAACAAGATCCTAACAATGTCGATCACTTCCTAGCGTCTTGTTAAAAAGATGCATTAAACAACATACTTAACCATTCCCTAGTGGCTGGATATTTTTTGTTGTTTCCGACTTTCACATATTCTGAATAATGTATCATGAGCTCATGCTTCTAGCTTTTCCTTTTTCTGTCTTCTCCCAGAGAAGTTATCCTTGGAATAAATTCCCACAGGTTTTATACCAAAAGAGGCATGGGCATGCTTACAGTTCCTCATACGTATCATCAGGGGTTTTTTCCAAAACCTTATTGTACGAATTTATATGTGCAAACAGTGCTGTACGGCTGTGGGTTTCCCTGCCACTTTGGCAGCCTTATGTATGATTTTTCTGCATGTTTCCAATTTAAGAGGCATAAAACAGTCCTTTAATACTGTTTTAATTTGCCTTTCTTTGATTAGGAATGACCTCGAACATTTCCAGCATTTTTGTGGTTATCGTATTTGCATTTGCATACCTCGTCATCTCTCTAGCCTTTGCCTTTTATTTTTTTCTGTTGGGGTCTTTATTTGTTTAGTGCACAAACTTTTATGAACTCTTGGCAGAGTAGAGATAGGAACCCTTGGCATGCTTTTCCTGCTGTAACTGTCCTACCCCGCTCAGTCTACTTGTTTCTGAACTTACAGTTTGGGCAGGTTACTTTTTGATTCTGTGTAGAATAGAATAGAACTTATTCAAGTAGAATAAGTTAAGGAGGACAGGGCTGAGTCCCTGTGGTGAGAGGCTGACCTGGTGGAAGTCAGGGCATGCCTGCGACCCCCCAGTTGACAGACATGACACCATCGTGCCCTCATCTCCAGGGCTGCCCAAGGCCTGGCTGGCAGTATGTCCCTCTCCTCCCAGTGGGACACACACTCTTCCTGGGCAGTCCCAAGGACGTGAGGGTGCTCATGCCTGCCTCAAAAAAGCCTCCTAAGGCCGGGTGTGGTGGCTCATGCCTGTAATCCTAGCACTCTGGGAGGCCGAGGCGGGAGGATCACTCGAGGTCAGGAGTTCGAAACCAGCCTGAGCAAGAGTGAGACCCTGTCTCTACTAAAAATAGAAAGAAATTATCTGGACAACTAAAAATATATAGAAAAAATTAGCCGAGCATGGTGGCGCATGCCTGTAGTCCCAGCTACTCGGGAGGCTGAGGCAGGAGGATCCCTTGAGCCCAGGAGTTTGAGGTTGCTGTGAGCTAGGCTAACGCCATGGCACTCTAGCCAGGGCAACAGAGTGAGACAATGGCATTAAAAAAAAAAAAAAAAGCCTCCTAGTCCTGGGCCCAGAGGAAGGAGGGCAGTGCCCCGTGCTTGTGTGCAAAGCCCTAGGTGCTAGGTGGTCCCATCTGAACCACGTGAGGCCAGGCCAGGCTGTAGGGAGGCAGGCACTGTGGTGTCAGCTTAGCAACGCGCCACACCCTGGTTTTGCACAGCGTGTCCCGGCCTTCTCCCCACCGTCCCACACATAGACGGCGACACCTGTGGGGGTTGAAGGGAGACAGCTACTCAATGGCCTGGGAGAGCTGGGGACATCCCAGCATGCCTGTGTTCGTTCACTGTTCAGTGGGAGGCGCTGTCCTGATCATGCACTTGGGCTCGGGGCATAAAGATGACAGCTGTGGGGTCTCTTCAAGGCCCTTAGCTCTCCCTAACACCCACCACCAGGTCCCCCAACTCATGCCCACTACCTGATCCCAAAGCCACCCCACAATTTGGGTGTTTTGTTTCCCCAGCAACCCCGTTCCAAGTATCAAAATGTGAATTTGTTTTCTATTGTTGTGCAGTAAAATACCCTCAAGCTTAATGGCTTAAAACAAAACATTTCTGACTGTGGGACAGGAATTCAGGGGTAGCTCAGCCTGGCAGTTCTTGCTTAGGGTCCTGGCGAGGTTGCAGCCGGGTGTTGGCCGGGGCTGCCAGGGGCCTGGCTCATGGGTGGGCAGGGTGGTGCTGCTTGTTGGCAGGAGGCTTCATTGTCCCCCCCAACGCGGGTCCCTTAAGTGTCCTCACGAGACAGTAGCTGTCTTCTCCCAGAGAAAGTGATGCAAAAGGACTGGTGAAAACTGTATGCTCTCGCCTCTGCCATACTCTGTTGGTCCGACTCATGGTGGACCAATGGAGGCTGCACACAGACGTGAATTGCAGGAGGTGAGGATTGGAGGCCAGCGTGAAGGCTGCTATCGGCTAACTTTTGTCCCTTCTCCCCCCAAATTCACATGTTGAAGTCCTAACCCCCAGGACCTCAAAATGCGACTTTATTTGGGCATAATGAAACAATGAAGTTAAATAAAGGTCATATGGATAGGGCTCAAGCCCTAATCCAATCTGTGTCCCTAGAAGAAGAGGAGATTGGGACTCAGAGAGGCACAGAGCGAAGGGATGTGAAGACTCAGGGAGAAGACGCCATCTACACGCCTAGGAGAGAGGCCTCGGAAGGAACCAAGTCTGCCATCACTTTAATCTTAGACTCTACTCGTCCCGGGCCCACAGTGCGCACTCTCCAGTGGTCTGAGGGACAGTAAACTGGCCCCCTGTTTAAAAAGTTTGAGGACCCCTGCAAGTCTGAGGTCTAGATCCAGAACTGTGAGGAAATAAGTTTCTGGTGGTCAAGCCACCCAGTTTGTGATACACCCTAGCAAACTGATACAAAGACTGATGACCACAACTATTAAATAAAAAGGAAGAGAGGCGAGACTGTTGAACAATTGTGAGACCTTCAAAAAGCGACATCTTACTGTCCTGCGGGTTCAAACAAAGATAGTTTTGATGTCCTGTGCTGAGGGTGGCTGACCCAAAGGCATTTGTGAAAGATCTTACAGCAAGTTGGATCTGTCAAAACTCATGCCTTGTCCAGCGAATGAGAAACTGACGGGAAGACGTGACAGTGATTGATCATCTTTGGTCCTCAATGAACATCGGCAGAACAATATTTTAACACAAGAAGGGAGTGAGCCTTCCCGAGGGCCTGGGCCTGAGGGCGCAGGGCTCCAGAAAGTTCTCCTGGCTGGGCATTCGCTGTGGTGCATCATTTCCTGCTACAGTTCCATTTTCTGGGTGGGCTCCAGGGAGTCTGCTATTTCCTTAATAAGAGAATGAGAAAACCACACAATGGGCCTCACGGGCTGGGCTGAGGCTGTTGCAAGGCCAAGTGTGGGCAGGCCTGGACTTCCCAGCCAAAGATCACGGTGCCAGCGGCTCCCACTGCCAAGGCAGGGCCACTTAAGAGCAGCCAGCCCTATTATCTAAATAAACACAGGTTGGAAGGAGCGATTAACTTCAGTTTCAGTGTTAAACAATTGCCAAAAAATAAAAATTAACGTGGCTGAGTATCTTGTTATCACATGTATTGGGGGTGGAGGGCAGTATGCCAGCAACAGAGGGTGTAAACAAAATCCGCCTGGGAGGGAAATAACCACCTAAAAAAACCCCAACAAAATCCTGCGAATGGTTCAGCACCCAGTGTCAACAAAGATATGGTCAGACCTGAATTACCTTGGACCTCTTCCTGAAAACATATTGTGGGTTCTTCCACTCTCACTAGGATAAATTCCTAGTGTATGGAATGCCCACTGTACATCACCACGGTTCCCAAGACTTCCTAGATCAAAAAGGGTTGTGTTCTTAGAGCTGGGAGTCTTTTCTTTTCCTTCTTTTGTTAGCCTCAGACTATATGGTCAGGAATGTGTCTTTAAAACTCCACGAAAATGTGACTTTTCCAGGGTACTCTCTGTTGGCCATGTACACTGGTACAACTTTTCTAGGTTCCAGTGTGGCAATGTGTATTAAAAGCCTTAATGTTTGAATGCCTTTTAACAAAGCAGTCTACTTCCAAGAATTCCTTTGGAAATAGCATGCTTGTGTGCAGATATTTAGCTCTAAGGGTGTTCCATGGAGCATTGCTTATAATATTAAAAAATGGAATCATGAATGCCCACCAATAGGGGATTATAGCTAGAGATGGTATATCCATAAAATGGAAAACTATGAAGCTTTCTCAAATAATGCTTATTTGAAAATGTTCACGAATATATTAGTAAACAGGGAAGGGTAACATACACAGTAATATGTATATGATACCATTGAGAGGGAAGGACATTTACCCACAGAAAAGTGACTAGAAAAGTGTTCTTTAAAGGTTAACAGCTTTTATTCTTAATAATGGCATTTACTGGGTATTTTTGCCTCCCAGTTTTGGCTTAGCTGTGTTTTTTAAATATGAACATGTATTTATTTTGCAACTGAAAAAACAAAAAGTTATGTTTTAAAACATCAGACTTCTAAGATAAATTTTATCATTCAGACTATTAAATTTTCCTAATGTGGGTGGCTTATATAGAAATAATACATTCCATTCTGTGTTCTCTTGAGATTTGAGATGATTTTTTCTACTTAGGGAAAGGAGTTTTGTGGATGAGGGGCTAGTTTTTGGCCAACTTATTATTTAAAGATTGTAGTTTAGTTTATTTGAGAAGAAACAGCAGAACCTTTTTATTTAAACTGGTAAATGTGCTCAGCTAAGAACCCTCAGTAATAATGAGGTTCCTAAAGACAACAAAAATATCCTCTATTCGCCCTGTTCACCCACGAAGCAATAAAAAATAGACTGGAAGAAAAATTAAAGGATGTATCTTTACTCCTAGGTAAACTTCTGCAATAAATTAAGTTATATAAAAGAATAGTTAAAATATTTTCAGAGAATTTTACATTTCTGAAAAATTACTTGAAGACTCTTACTGTTCAAACACTATCTTCTATCCAGGCATGAATTTTATTTTCCTTTTTAAGAAAGATCATTTTATGCACTTTTAAAGCAATGATAACTCACAAAAGCTTGGAAAGTACCTTAAAATCACTAAGACAGGAAAAACTACCTCTTTCCCACCAGCCAAAAATATTCCCTGCTGCCATCTCTCTGATTGTCCTTTTAATCTTTTTTCCCCACCATACTCAGGTTTAGTATTAGCTCGGATAAGAGTGGTAACATCTCTAGGCTATTCTGAGCCCTGGATTTCTGCACTGTCCTTTGTGATGTCACCCCAGTCCCACCTTTGTAAACAGTCTCTTTATTAAGCCTTGATCTGAGCCAGAGGTGGCCTGCCAGGCCCCTGATGACAAACTGCCCATGGTCTTCTTACTAAACTAGCGGAGTGAAACGTACTCTTCACAAACACAGACATGACTTGACATTTCTGGCACTCGATATAGACAGGCACTTACAGCATCCTCTCACATCTTTATCCGCTTCTCCACTTGCTGTTTACTCTTCATTCATGAGGACCCTCCAAAGCCGCTCCAGCAAGATGCGCTTTTAGACTGGAGCGTGGCATTCTGAAGCAGTCAGGGGAAAGATGGATTTATTCCAAGCCCAGAGCGAGGGGCTGAGAATAGCTGATTCAGCAATCAAACAGAAGGATGATAGCTCCTAACTCTACTGGAGGTGGCTGTTCTCAGCATAGTTTTGTAGTTTTGTAGGACTGGGCCCTTAACCTATGGGATCTGTACTAACTCCAGGCAGTTAGTGTCATAATTGAGTTAAATTGTAGGACATCCAGTTGGTGTTTTCAAGAACTGGATCACGGTGGTGTAAATTCAGAAGAAGGATTGCTGGGTCATATGCTAGTTCTATTTTTAATTTCTTTAGGAACCTCCATACTGTTTTCCACATTCAGTGTACCAGTCTCCATTCCCACCAACAGTGTATACAGGTTCTCTTTTCTCTGCACTTTTTCCAACACTTGTAATTTCTTGTCTTTTTGATAAAAGCCATCCTAGCAGGTGTGAGATATATCTCACTGTGATTTTGATTTGCATTTCCCTGACAATTAGTGATGTTAAGCACCTTTTCACTTGCCCGTTGGTCATTTTGATGTCTTCTTTGGAGAGATGTCTACTTGTCCTTTGCCCATTTTTTAATTGGGATATTAATTTTTTTGCTATTGAGTTGTGTGAGTTCCATTTATATTTTGAATATTAAACTCTTATCAGATATATGTTTTGCAAATATTTTCTCCCAGCCTATAGGCTGCCTTTTCATTTTGTTGTTTCCTTTGCTGTGCAGAAGCTTTTCAGTTTGATATAGTCCCATGTGTTTATTTTTTCTTTTGGTGTCCTATCTAAGAAATCATTACCAGACCAAGGTCAAAGAGTTTTTCCCCTGTGGTTTCTCTGGGATTTTTATGGTTTCAGGTCTAATACTTGGTCTTTAATTCATTTTGGGTTGATTTTTGTGTATGGTGGAAAATAAGGGATCAATTTCATTCTTTTGAATGTGGATATTCAGTTTTCCCAAAGCTACTTATTGAAGAGACTATCCTTTTCCCATAGTGTCTCCTTGGTGACTTTTTCAAAGATTAGTTGACTGAACATGCTTGGGTTTATTTGTGGGCTTTCTGTTATTCCATTAATCTATGTGTCTGTTTTTATGCTGGTACAATAGTGGCATGTAGTAGATTTTGCGATCAAGTAGTATCATGCCTCCAGCATTGTTCTTTTTGTTCAGGATTTCTTTGGCTATTCAGGATCTTTTGTGATCTGTATGAACTTTAGGATTGTTTTTTCTATTTCTGTGGTAAACGTCACTGAATTTTTATAGGGATCACATTGATCCTATACATCTCTTAGAGTAGTGTGGACATTTTAACAATATTAATTCTTCCAATCCATGAGCATGGATCATCTCTCCATTTATTTGTGTCTTGCTCAATTTCTTTCTTCAATGTTTATGTAGTTTTCTGTGTACAGATCTTTCACCTCTTTTGTTAAATTTATTCTTATTTTTTTATGCTATTATAAATAGGATTGTTTTCTTGATTTCTTTTTTGGGTTGTTCATTGTTACAGTGTTGAAACACTACTGATTTTTGTGTGTTGGTTTTGTATCCTACAAATTCACTGAATGTGTTTATTAGTTTTAATAGTTTTTGGGTGGAGTCTTTAAGATTTTCTATATATAAAATCATGTTGCCTACAGTGACAGTTTAACTTCTTCCTTTCCAATTTGGATGTCTTTTATTTCTTTTTCTTGGCTAATTGCTTTACTACTTCTAGTACTATGTTAAATAGTAGTGATGAGAATGGGCATCCTTGTCTTTTTCTTGATCTTAGAGGAAAAACTTCCAACTTTTCACTATTGAGTATGGTATTAGCTGGGAGATTGTCATATATTGCTTTTATTATTTTGAGGTTCATTCCTTCTATACCTAATTTATTGACAGAAAATTAATTTCATCTTCACAGTTAAGCCACAGCATTTTTAAAGTTGTGATAAAAAAAAAATAACATACAATGTACCACCTTAACCATTTCTAAGTGAACAGTTCAGTGGTGTTAAGTATATTCACATTGTTGTGCAATCAATTTCCAGATATTTTTCATTTTGAAAACTGGAACTCTTTACCCCTTAAATAACAGCTCCCCATTTTTCCCTCTTCCAAGCCCCTGGAAACCACCATTCCGTTTTCTGTCTCTATGGATTTGACTACTCTAGGTGCCTAACGTAAATTGAATCACACAGTATTTGTCTTTTTGTGACTGGCGTATTTCACTTAACGTAATGTCTCCAAGGTTCATTCATATTGTGGCATATATCATTATTTCCTTCCTTTTTTTTAGCATGAGAAAGTAAGTTTTATTGACAAATATATATGCTGATAGCCAACAGCCTCCTAGAAAGATAAAGAACAAGAAGTATAATGCATCTTCTAGATCAAATCTGCCTCCTTAGGTTTAACTCAAAGCAGCCCATCCCATTGGACCACAGGTGTCAGATTCTGACACCTGGACAAACAACTGGAAGAAGCTTTAGTCCCCAGCTCTAAATATTCATAGCGACTTACAACTGGCTTTTAGACAGACTCATCTTCTTTAGGTGGACTTTTAGACATGGGTACTTGTGCCTTGGTTATTTACATTGTCCATTATAAGTGGAGCACTTTTCACCTTCTTATTGTACAATTAGTGCAAGAAATTTAGAAGATCTTGGAACCAATTGCCGATTTTCTTTTTCCAATTGTCATTATCTCCTTCGTATTTCATAATCTTGAACAGGTGTTTCTTTCTTTCTGGGGCTTTGATGCCAAAGCTTCTGATTGTGCTCATCCTGAGAGTAGGGATGAACTGGGAGTTAGCACCTGTGTCAGCTTCTTTCAGGACAGCACCCACCGAAGACTGGACAGGTTGCTCAAGATCATTCTCCACACTTTCAAGAGCATTCCTTATCACTGGCACATCATCCTCATGTATGTGATTCATGTTTGTCCACTAAACTGTTAATCTTATGAAATTGATGCAGCTGCCCTGAAGAAGGTCTGACAGCTCTTCAGGAAGCCAAAGCTCTGGGAAAGTAACTCCCCGATGAGCTTGTTTTTGCCTGTGTGGACCAGGTACTTGCCTGTTTCCTCCAATACCTGGAGGTGATCGCTGAGGGTGCTATGCTGAAAGGTCTGGGTGAGTAACAACAGCCCAACAACCTTGGCCCACTCAGTCAGGGCTCCCCCGCAGGCCTTGGCTGCCTTGGTGGTGGTGTCCTGAATGCTGAGTAGCAACAGTACCAGAAAAGTATAGACCTCATTTCAGACGGTGGCTCTAGGCTTGAATTTGTTAACTAGACATAGCATGTGGCCCAGGGCAGAGGTGACTGAGATCGTCACCTGGTCCCTTTACATGTCAGTTGGACTCTGAAATATCCTGATCTTACCAGCCTCCAAAACCTGGGATAGCTCTGCCAGGAAGTCTTCCTGGATGGATTAGGGTGTGAAGGGAAAGGAAAAATGGATGCTATGAACCTTCTGGGTTCTATCAGCCATGGTCATTTCTAATGCCTCTGCGAAAGGCTTAGAGCTGTCCTCTCAAAGGTGTGCGTCCCAGGGATCAAGGATGTTGCTTGTAATTACTTTTGCAGCATTCTTCTCCCATTCTTCTCCCAGTGTTGCATGCCAAAACTGCTTCCCTTTATCCTGTTGTGAGGTCCTGTTCATTTGCATCAGAGGTTCAGCTTGAGCACAGCCCCCTGGCATGCCCCGTGGCCATGCCTCCTCACCACTGTGCATGCGCGATCAGAATCGCTGTCCTTTTTAAGGCTGAATAATATTCCACTGTATGGATATACCACATTTTGTTTATTCCTTCATCTATCACAGGACACTTGTGTTGCTTCCACCTCTTGGCTGTTGTGCATGTGCTGCTGTGAACATGGCTGTGAAGCCGTGGTGTTTTGTCTCTTGCTTCTGGTTCCATCTGAGTCTCCACCTTGCACCTCACAGCCACCGGTTGTCATGCACCCATTTCTAATGACCCCTTCTCCTTTCCTCCTCTGAGCAGCTGTCGCAAATGCCTGGTAGTGACGGCACCAGGTGCAGGTCCCAAGGGCTGAGGAGGAGTTTCAGAAGGATGGAGGTTATACCCCTGTTCATTTGTTCTGTCATTTCTTTGAGCATTTACTGAGCATTGGGCCATGGTAAGGTGCTGGGAGAGGAGCTCCCTGTCTAGTCTGGAGACAGACGAGTGAGGAATAAATAGAGCTGCATGGTAAGATCTAGAAAAAGTAGAAACACAGAGAAGGAAACCTCTCCCTGCTGCCCGGGGGAACAGACGATGGGGGGCATACAGTTGAAAAGACAGGGGAGAAGGGGGTATTTCCAGGCGGGCAGAGGAGCACGTGCAAAGGTACAGAGGCGTGAAGGATGGCAGCCTGGCTTTCCGGGGCTGCAGTGAGACTTGTAGGTGCGGGTGGGGCCAGGAGAATGGCCACTAAGGAAGCCGGGAAGGTCAAGACAGTGAGCCCTCAGGGTCTCGTGCACAGCTCTGAGCAGGTGGGCTTGGTCATGTGGCCATGGGGGCGGTTCTCAGGCAGGGCGTGATCCTATGAGAAGAAGCACACTGAGGAGCAAAGGGGAGAAGATGGAGGGAGGGGCACCAGTCAGTTGCCACAAAACTGCCGGGCTTGGAACTGAGGCTGTGGGGGTACTGGGGAAGATGGGTACACTGACGGGCTGTGTGGAGTGAGAGGTTCCTGCTAAGATAGTAAAGGCTGTTGGTGCACACGGTGGAGTTTCCGAGTGGCCAGGGCTGAAGGTATCGATCTAGTCTTCTGTTCTCAATGGTTTGGAGGCAACAGGGATGGACTTAGGGCCATAGGGTGTGTAGGAGGGAGAAGAGAGCCCGGCCAGAGGCACAGAAACACGCTCACTCCGAGTGGGTAGCCCCAAAGAGGGCTCTGGGACAGAGGAACCAGAGACAAACCTGTGTGACAGGCACCAAGGAGCCCAGGTGGGTGAGACATCTTCAACAGGTGTATTTATGCACCAGAAGTTCCAGAGATAGCAAAGGATTAGAAGCAGCTCTCATCTCTTGATTAGGACAGTGACAAGTTCCTGTGACCTTCAGGGGGAAAAAGTCAGTTTCAGGGTGTATGGGACAGAAGCACATTTTAGGGGGTGGGGAAACAGAGGAGGCAATGTGGCAGGGGCAGGGGGACTAGAGGACCCTTTCTATTAATAGAGGCCTGGCTGGGAAAGAAGAGGTAAGGCTGGAGAGGGGTCCTGGGACATGGGAAGGGCTTTTGCTGTTTGTTAGAGAGTAGAGGCGTTTATCATCTGCAAGACATGAGCAGACATGCTCAAGACTTCCACACACTCTCCCTGAGCCATCTGTCATTCATCCCAGCACCAATCTCCGGGGTCTCCAGGCATGAACCTCCCATGGGCATCCCTAGATCTGAGCTTTCTCTTGCAGGGCCCCTCCCATCTCAAATGCAGGCCAGTATTGTTATTATTATTTTCAATGAATGTTATCATCCTGTCTTCCACACTGCCTACTCCTACTGATTTCCCCATCACTTCCTGGGACACCAGTGTCTCCCCAGTCTGGCAGCTGAGGCTCCGAAATCATGCTTGGTAGCTCCCTCACCCACCCTCCCCCAGCGACTAAGGGAGTGGAGCTCAGAGGTCAACTGCAGACCCCGCTATCTGTTCTCTAGCTGGGTGAGGTTACTACAGAACCTCCCTGTGTCCGCTTGCTCAGCCACAAAATTGTGTGTGTGTGTGTGTGAGTGTTTAGCAAACAGCCTATCTCTTAAGGTTGCTGGCAACATTAAATTGGTTAACATACAACAGTGACAACAGTGCCTGGAACAGTGAATGGGCGTTTGCAAGGTCTCTGAAATTCTCTCCTTCTCTGTTTCCTGCTCTTCAAGCCCTTATCTCCCCCCAGTGTGTGTTCTGAAGTTGCATCCGAACTCCCTGCCTTTGGTTCTGTCTCTCTCAGGGTGTCCTATACACTGTCTGCAAAGGACAATAGCGTCAGGCCATCTCTTTAAGCTCCCTGTTGCTTGCAGGATAAAGGCCAAACTCTTTAGCTAAGCCTTCAAAGGCAGCCTCTGTCTTGCTGCACTGGTGCTTCCCACTCATTCACGGAGGCTGCCCTGCCCACACGGCCCTTCCAGCCCACGGCCAGCCCACTCGCCTGAGTGTCCCTTCATTTCCCTATTGTCCACTCCTACCCAATTCCTGCTCTTTCTTTCACGATCCAGCCCTCTCCTCTTGCCCACAGCCCATCTCTCCCTCCTTTGACCCCAGCGCCCCCTGCCTGGGCCATCCCTGCTGACACTCGTTCACTGTTTCCCACCGTTAGAACCGGCTCTCACGTGTGGCTTTTGTCTCTCCAGCTCCACTGCACGCCTTGCGAATGCAAGGTGGGCTCTTCGTGCTGGTTTTGCTGACAGCACACAGCACAGTGCCTCATCCTCCGTGCGTGTTCCGTTAATATCTACTAATTAGGATGGCATTGTGCCAGGGTGTTGAAAACCATGTCCTCACGTTTGTTAGTTTATTTATTCATTCATGCATCAGTTGTTTATCGGGCTTCTACAGTGGGCTGCGCATGGGAATTTGATGATGAACAAAACAGAAATAGTCCCTCATGGAGATTATGTTCATGTAGCAGAGTTGGATTCTCAAAATAAACAAACAGAACATTTCAAAGAGTGGGAAAGGTCAGAAAAGAACCAAGAGCTTTCATTCAATTGTCTTCATATTTTACATCTTCCATATGCACGACCCCTGACATCACTTGCAGTGCAAAAGGAAAACGCAGGGCCCCTTGTTCAAAAATACATCAGAATTCAAGACAGTGCCCGCACAGCATTAAACTCCGCTCAGGGACTTCTAGGACATGACCGGAAAGCTGCCTCTGCCCATCTTGGGGACTTTAATGAGACAGAAAATAAGCAGAGAAAACTCTCCATTTGATTTGAAATGCAGCTCAGTGTATTTATTTTCAGAGAACACCGCAAGCTATGCGGTGACCACGTGTGGGACACAGCGTGACGTTCTGTGGGTGTTTCCTGCCTTTCAGATTGCTTGTCCTACTCCGCTCTGCACGTTCTATCCAGGAGGTGCTATGGGAAGCAGAGATGCAAAGTCATCGTCAACAACCACCACTTCGGAAGCCCCTGCCTGCCCGGAGTGAAAAAATACCTCACTGTGACCTACGCATGTGGTAAGAACAAACCAGCTGCCGGGAGACCTGTCCCCTTGGGCGGGCGCTGATCACATGAACAGCAGGAGTTTGCGTGGAACGAGCCAGACAACTCCCCTCCTGATGCCGTTTAGTCATCCCAGATATTCAAGAGCCCTTCCCCCGCCCCATCCTTTATTCTTGTTTATGACATTCACATCAGATAAGCAATAGCATTTTCTTTGGTCAAGATTTGTTTTAAAAGCACTTTTAGCAATCAGATTGGCAGCCAATGGGGAGGGTAGGAAAAGAACAAGCAAATAAGGGTAAAAATTGATATCAGTGATTTTAATCTTGGTCCTTAAGAGGCTCTGAAATTTATTGGGATGTCATGCAAGTTCACGGCAGTATTGTTTGGCTCGCATTTAATCTTTCAGTATTGCTTTTAGACCCTAAATGACTAACTCGCTGTGCTGCCAACAGTTATTTTATCTACATGCCCACAGCATTGAGTCAACAGATCAAATGCTTAGCCTAAAACAATGAAAAATGTTACACGACAGCGTTACTTTGTTTTCCTAGTGCCTTTCAATAATAAAATGAAATGCTTGCTTTGTTTAGATTCTAATTTCATAAAGCTACTTAAAAGCAAATCAGCAGTTCGTTATTTTCTGAGAGTGCTATTGATTTCCAGTTTGTAATCCTAATATGTTGACTGGGTTTTTTTTTTTTTTTTTTAATGAGCATAAAAGCAAAGGGAAAGCAAAAAAGAGCTAGAACTGAAGAACTTGATCCCTGTGCTCTTGGAAACCTCTTTTTCTCCTGCCAAATATCCCTAGGCTTTTTTTCTTCCTTTTTTTTTTTTTTTTAGCTTTGTTGAGATATAATTCACAAACAAACCACACAATTCACCTATTAAAGCATACAAATTAGTGGTTTTCAGTATATTCACAGAATTGTGTAACCATCACCACAATCAATTTAAGAACATTCTCATCACCCCAAAAATAAGCTATCTTGTAGCAGTCACCCCCAACCCACCCATCATGCCTACCCCTCACCCCCAGGCAACCACCAATCTACTTTCTGTCTTTATGGATTTGTCTCTGCTAGACATTTCATATAAATGGCATCATATAATGCATGACCCATTATGTCTAGCTTCTTTACCTAGCATATGTTCTCAAAGATCATGCATATTCTAGTATGTATCTAGTATGTATCATTCCCTTTTATTCTATTGCATCCCAGACTTTTATATCCTGAACTAAAAATTTTGTTCTCTGCAATATCAATGCTGTAACAGGTACAATGAAGCGCCTACATAAATGTATTCCCAAAATACTAGCGCCCACACTGACATCACAGGAAGGATGCCTTAACCTGCATTCAGTCTTTATCCTGCTGTCATGTCCAGGCAGCTGTGGGTAGCAGTGAGCCCTTTCTTGTGGAGGGTCCCCTAGAAGCCAACATAGCTCACCCCGAGGTTCCAGTAACTTCAGGCCTCTTCAGCTGAGTGCTGCATGAGGAGCAGGAAGTGAGCTTGCAGATAAGGTGCATTTTCTAGTGTGTTTTCAGGGTTGAAGCAAGAACAGTCCCTAAGGCTGTGGCTCCTTGTGGCTAATGCTGAGATGGGCTTTCAGAGCCTGAGGGTCACATGTCCCAGTGCAAGCTTCTTAGCCCTCAGTCACTCACTCATTCAGCATGTTGGGGCTGTTCTATGTGTCAGCAGCTGTGCCAGGTGCTAGGGATCCCGCAGTAAAGGAAGAGACATGGTCCTGTCCTTCTGGGGTTAACAGTCTGGGGACAGAGACAGACATTAAACCAATAGGTGGGCACATCTATCATTACCGATTGTGACAAAGCTATTTCAGAAAAGGGCAGGATGCTATGAGAGGGGCTAACAGGGGCGGGGCCCTAATTTATCCTGGGAGAGGTGGTTTGAGAGGTCCTGCAAAGAGAGCCCTCCTCTGGGGTGAACTTTCACCTGCTAGCTAGGATGGGCAGGTGGCCGCAGAGATGCTGGGTGCTGAGTGGGGGTGGGGGGAGGACATGGTGGGGAGGACGATGGTGCTGGGGAGGACAGGACCAGATCTGCGGGGTGGAGGAGGGTTTTAAGTGGGGGAGTCATGCAGTCAGACTCTGGGCACACAGAGCACCGGGATTCTCCTCCTGCTTGATTTTGGAAATGGAGTTGTGACCCCGTGTGACAGAACAGTATCACTTCTAGGCCGAAGCGTAAAAGAGAGCCTGTAAGATCTTCACACGCACTTCCTCTCTGCGGTGGGAATTGAAAAGACCCCTTGGCTGTGGGGTAGGGAATGGCTGGGAAAGAGTAGCAGCAGGAAGACCAGCTAGGAGGCAGCAGGCAGTGAGGGCTCAGCCGGGGGTGGCACCAGGAGACAAGGTAAAAATCAGGTGGCTTGGAGAACTCTCTGGAGAGTAGAAACACGAGATGCTGAAGAGACCAGGTGTGCTGGTGGAAGAATTGGGGTCCTGGAGAAGCGGAGAGGGTGAGGCTGATCTTTGATAGGAGGGAGGGAGGGAGGGGAGTTTCCTTCCTCATAACAGGAGGGTGGAGGCTGTGGGGACGGATGGAGATAGGTCTTAGAGCTCCTGTCGCACGGCCATCTGTCCTCTGAGAAACAGCGTGAGTGAGGACCTCAGCTGCGGGAGCGGGGGAGGGGAGAGGGCTGTGGAGAGGACGGGAGGTGTGATGCGTGTGGGGGGCAGTGGGAGGCTGACTTGACAAGCCGCAGTGGCGACCTGGCTGGGCGTGGTGGTGACACCAACCTGTGCCAGGGCGGGGTTCTCAGGGACAAGTGGCCCACCCAGCTGTGCGGCTCCCTCCAGGGCCAAGGGGCTTCCTCCAGGGCAACGACAAAGGACGGAGAGAGGGCTAGATTCGAGGGGTGTCCGGGGACGTGAGGACAAGAGGGCCTGCAAGATGGAGAGAAAGCAGTGGGAAGGAAGCGGGAGCATTGAGAGTGTCCTTGTCTCCCCATGGTGGTGTCCCTTGTCCATCAGTGGGGTCCCCGGGGGCTGTTCGAATAGAGGGGGGGACTCTACTGTGAAGCAGGTAGTATCCCCGCATCCCCCGCGACAGACACCTTCTAATAACTTTCTCAGTAGCTGACGTTTTAAAAACATCCCCACCCCCACCAGATGGCTCTTAACTGTAAAACGTCTGAATCATCGAACAACGATCTGCAATGTCCGCACATGTTGTAGATCACCAAACGGGCATGAAGGGTTTTACTTTTATTTTTTTTTTATTCTCCAAGCTGATGTGGAAGTTGATTGGAAGGTTCCAGAGGATGCCAGTAGCTGGTTTCTAAGTGAACCTGCCTCAGCTAGCGTCCGGGATGCAAGTGAAGGAAGCGAGTTGATCTGGTTTAAGCTGTGGGGCCTCGGGAGCATCCGTCCCACGTCTCTTTCCGTTCTCACTTCCTCATTCTCTCCCATCATTGCTCTCTGCTTCCTTGTTCCATCCCCGGCCCCTCCCAGGACAGAAGGCTCCTCCCAGCCTGGAAGGAATACAATACGGCCACCATGAGGCCCTGAGTAGTATTTAATGTTAGGGTCCCACCAGCATGGTGACTTGCAGTCTTTCCATCCTAATTCCACATTGTGGATGATGGAAAGACAGTTCACAGGCTGGGTAGGGGTCAGAGAACCGCCTCCTTTGATCAGCTCTGGCCAGAGCCCATGCGATATGACTATAGACATAGTTGTCAGGGGGAGCCCAGCCAACCCTCCCACCTATGTCAAGATATTCTTAAATGAGGCCAGGGAAGAACCACCCCAATAGGTGTCTCTTCCAATGCCGTGCTTCTAACCTCTGCATCCAACCAGGTGTTGCTATTTCACCCAGCGAGCTTGCTCTGCTGATGTCTGGGATACCCCACTCCACGGGGGTGGAGTGGCCTGTCAGGGACAAGTGCTGAACCACAACAAGAAGCCCTTGTTGTGGGGAACTTCGTCTCTACAGAAACACATGCCACCATTTCCACAATGACCCAGGCTGGGCTGGGCTGGGGCGGAGGGTTGTGATCAAGGGTGCCTCAGCCACCACTTGCCCTTATTGCATGGCCAGCTAGGATACTCTGGAGGAGAGACAGGAATGAGCATCTGTCAGAAGGACATTTGTCTTCATCAAGCCGTGGACCACTGCTCTGCAGCTGAACCACCCGCCGGCTGTTCTTAGGCCATAAAGGGACAGGGGGATGGGGGGTACTGTTCAGCCTTGTGGCCTTAATTCAAGCTACCATAGTAATCGAGCACCAGCTACAAGCCAGGCATGGAGGTGGCGGCTAGGGAAACTGTGAGCAGTATGGCCCCTGCGCTCACAGGCTACAGGATAGAAGGCGGTGAATCCCGTCCTGTGGGGCCATGAATGGGGTCCTGGGAAACTTGGGGACCAGGAGGGCTTCCTGGAGGAGGGGGCATCTGAGGCAAGGGGGACCTGATGGGTATGTGGGATCCGCAAGGTGGAAGTGGGAGGGCAGAAGCAACGGCCTATGCAGAGGCCGGGCAGTGAGCTCTAAGCAGAGACCACAGGGACCCCGGATGGGCACTTGAGGCTTGGCTTGCGTCCAAGGGCGATGCGGAGCCATTGAAAGGTTTTCTTAGGAGACATGTCAATTTGCATTTTTAAAAAGATCACTCCTTCCTATTTTATAGAGCTTCGTTTAATCACCGTTCTGCCTTCTCCCACACCGCCACCGCTTTTAGGCTGAGCAGAGAATTCCAGCATCATTGTATAGCCTCAGGGGAGGGATTCGGGCTGGGGGCTTTGCTTTCCTAACTGCAGGCAGCAAGTCTGGCTGGGGGCAGGGCGCGCAGAGCACAGCGTCTGGTCATTGACTGGGCTTGGAGATGCATCACTCAAGTCTTCTTTCATGTACTGCTAAAGGTTCACCGTCAGCTAAGCTTCCTGGAAATGCCGGATTTTTGGCTTTCCTCCTCACAGGGGACAGTAGACCTGGAGAATTCAGCCAGCTCTCACCCTCCTCTCTGCAGAGGCGTCCAACCTGTGGAGATTCTTTGCCTAACGTCTGCACTGATCCAGGCTTGACACAGATTTGTTTGGCAAAAATAGATAAATAAGTCAAAGTGGGGGCCATGCCAAATTTAGCAAACCGTTCGAGGCCATTAGAATGGTCATTTCTGCTTTCGCCTGCATAGACGCATGAGGGACTGCCCGAGTGGGAGTCACTTTGCCATCTTGATAGTCCTTTAAAATTATCTTTTATCCAGTTCCCAAAGGCCGAATGTTCCACGGACAGCATAGCTTCATGGAAAGAGCGGAGCATAAGGCACAGCAGGAGTGGAAGCTTTGCCTCTTCCTAAGTGAAGGGTGCATCTCTGAGCCTCAGTTTCCCCCTGTGCAGGAGTGGGAATGACACACATCTGCACCAGGCCACTAGGATTGTACGAGATGCACCATTTAAATTTCTGAGACCAGGTTCCGGCACATATGGGGGGCTCCATGGAGAGTGGTTTGCTAGTGTTTTCAATAATGTACCTAAAGGGGAGAGGGGTGGGTTTGAGGGGTGGTAATCGCACCCCGTCCCCATCCTCACCCTGAACCAGTTTGAAGCAAGGAGATGCAAGAATCTGACAGGTGCATTGACACTTTTTGATCCTCCCAATGTCAGAGTCATTTTCACATAGAGAATGGGCGGGTTTCCTGCGGTGGCCTGTGTCATACACTGGCAATTTATCCTTTCGATGTCTGGTCATTCTGCAAAGCTCATCCTAGAATGCCCTAGCCCTCTCTCAGCTCCTCTATAAAATTCTGACTCTTCCTCACACTGGCATTTGCAGATCACCAAGGCTCTCCTCTGGCTGTATGTTGAGAACAAGCCAAGAGACAGGCCTGAGAAAGGAGTGCGGCTCCTGGCAGGGAGAGGCAACACTTCCTGGACTTATTGCGGCCAGGGAATCAGGGGTGTCCTTCTCCGGGCCCAGAAATGAGCAAGAGGCTATTTGATCAGAAAGCGTTTTGCGGCAGCGCAGCTCAGCTCTCTGGGGCCCTGGCCAGCCAAGGGGCATTGCTCGGGGCCCTGGACAGCTCCAGCCACCTCCGGCATCATCACTGTGCCTCCCTGGAAAGTCCCCCTCGCCGCCGATGGGCACGATGGCCCCGGGGCCTCCTGTCCCTGAAAATTCACGATCTAGGAGTGTTGTGTGCTTGCTGATCCTGGGACATCCCAGAAGAATGTAGTCAAGCACTCCGAGAAAGGAAATGAGGTTTTCTTGCTGCCAAAGATGTCTTGGCAGTTCTTTTAGAAAAAGCAGTGCAGTTGAACTTGCACGGTTTGTATTGGCTTCCCCTCTATTTCCTGTTGCCACTTCTGCCCGATCTCCGCTGGGCTGAAGAACAAATAAAAATAAGCACTTTTCTGCAGCATGAATATTTGGTTTCCTTTCCCTTCTCCCAGCTTGCGGTTGTGTGCTCCGTCTGCAGATTTCTCACTGCACCCTCTGATTCAGCAGGCACTGTCGCCGCCAGCTGCTCTGCCCGGGATCCTCACGTCCCATGGCTCATTCTTAGGGTCCGTTTGGCAGAATCTTAGACCACCTTCCAAAGGAGTGGATCGCACTGCCGTCCTGTCCTCATCTTTCTATGGTCATTTCTATTTTTCTTTTTTATTTTTTTGAGACAGAGTCTCACTCTGTTGCCCAGGCTAGAGTGAGTGCTGTGGCATCAGCCTAGTTCATAGCAACCTCAAACTCCTGGGCTCCAGCAATCCTCCTGCTTCAGCCTCCCAAGCAGCTGGGACTACAGGCATGTGCCACCATGCCCAGCTAATTTTTTCTATATATATTAGTTGGCCAATTAATTTCTTTCTATTTTTAGTAGAGACGGGGGTCTTGCTCTTGCTCAGGCTGGTTTCTAACTCCTGACCTGGAGCCAGCCTCCCACCTCGGCCTCCCAGAGTGCTAGGATTACAGGCGTGTGAGCCACTGTGCCTGGCCATCTATGGTCATTTCTGACAATATTTAGCAAATCACTCTGGCATCGTCTTGGAATTCTCCTTGGGTTTATTATGGGAGCAAAGGGACAGATTGCTCAGAGCTGGGCAGAGGTCACTGGTGGATTTTGAGTTGGTCACAGTCATTTAGCTTTATTTATTTTTTTCATTTAGCTTTACTAAGTCTCAGGGAAGCTCATGCTCAGAGTTACCGGCTTTATCGAGGTGTTATGTACCTTAAAATCTCACCTATTTTAAGTGAATACAAGTCAGCGATTTTTAGTAAATTCAGAGTTGTGCAACCGTCGTCACCCTCTAATCTTAAAGCATTTCCAAGAACCCAAAAAGTTCCCTCGTGCCCATTTGCCATCACTCCCCATCCCTCCTGCCCCAGGCCCAGGTAATCACTAATCTGTTTTCTGTCTCTAGATTTACCTTTTCTGGTATTTGGTATAAATGGAATTATACACTGAATGGCTTTTCGTGGCTGACTTCTTTCACTGAACATAGTGTTTTTGAGGTTTGTCCCTGTTGTAGCATGGACCAGTACTTCATTCCTTTTTATTCCTACCTTATATTCCATTGGATGGATATACCATATTTTGTTTATTTATTCTTTATATTGTTATTTATTTTAATATTGTAAAATGGGCGTACCATTTCACCTCTCTGGGACATTTGATGACTACACAGGTACTATCATGTGTGTGTATATGTGTGTCTAACTGGCAGAGTGATTCTTGTACTGATTTGAAAGTGATTTTTTAAATCTCATCTATATTGTTCTTTATAAATATATTAAGTGCACAGCTTTTTTCAATATACCGAGTATTTAAAATATTTCTGTTTGGCTTTTAGTTCCCAAGAACATACTCACAGCGATTGATCCAGCCATTGCTAATCCGAAACCTTCTTTGAAGCAGAAAGATGGTGAATATGGTAATTTTTATGGCTTACTACTCGCATTTCTCTCTAAGTAAAGGTAAACAGCCCCACGTGACCACAGCTGGACACAGCTTGGAAACGAGGTGTGTTTGAGCCCCAAGTCCTGGTGGTAGCAGTGCTGTGGCCGGTGGTTGCACCATTTTGTTTTGTTTCGATTTTTTAAATCAGAAGTAGAATAAACCTCCCCTCTGTTCCCTCACTTCCTAAAAGAAACATCACTTTGAAAAGGAGAGCTGCTCGGAAATAAATCTGGGGTTCCTGGATTATACAATGAGCTCGTTGCAAAGATGATCCTGCTGGGAACCTGGGTGGGCCAGAGCCAGCTTGGAGCTGCAGGTCTCTGTATACACCACCTTCCTCCTTAGGCTTTTGTAAATAGAGGGCAGGGAGTGAGATTATGATTTTATTATCAAATCTAGAATGATAGAAATTGCAGAGACCAAGTTGAGCATCCACAATGTTCAGCTTTGGGTGGTAACAGTTTTGTTCTGTGTCCAGGCTGCCTCACCCTGGGCTCCCTGAGCCCTACCCCAGCCCAGTGACCAGGCATCTGAAAGCAGACATGCCTCACATTTTGCTGTCATTTGCAAAAAACAACCTCACACAACCTCCCTCCATGATTCCAGGGTCGTCTTACCTCTGGTGAGCAGAGCAGACAGCAACTCCATGGTAAAAATGAGACATTATTAAGCCTCCAGGAGGCACGATGAATGCCACTGCCTTCAGGATGGGAAAATACATTTGTTCCCTTCTGCAGGGGAGTGGATGAGCCGCACCTGAAGTTGGAACCAACACTTTTTAAAATTTCTAATCCCTTTAATAATTTATTAATACTATTTTCAGGGACTGCTTACTAAGCGCTCTTCCTGGCTTAGTCTTCCATATATTAGTCAGAGGCCCATTTGTTTGATTTCTGTGACGATTAATTATTCTGGCAGTCCCGGGTTAGGAGCGGCAGGGGTCTCTTAGGACAGGCATACTGTGAACAGCTGTGATTAATTGGTCTTGCATTTTTTATGAAACAGGTATAAACTTCGACCCAAACGAATCGAGGGTTCTGAGGAAAGATGGAGTTATTGTTAGCAACTCTCTGGCAGCATTTGCTTACATTAGAGGTAGGTCAATGAATCGAAGCTTCCTAGAATGCTAATGGATTTACTAAAGTTTATTAACAAATGCACTGTTCGATGACAACACTCAGATAATTAAAGAAAAATGACTTACGTGTGACATGCCAACTGCAGTCTTGTAAGCGCCAGAAACACAGAGACCTGAACTCAGGTTCAGTTGCAACCAGGCAACCAACAAGAGAACGACATAAATCGATCAAGTTACAATATGCATGAATTGGGCTCTACAGATATTTTCCCCTTTGAAAAGTAGGAACCCAGGAAATGCATTTCCCAGGTCTACAATTTGGGAAGGGCCTAGGATTATTGAATTCCACTCCCGGCTGGAAGAAAAATGAGCCAGAAGATCACTTAGCAAACAACACAGGTCAGGCCCCATGAAGACAGAACCATTTTCTGAGTGTCATTTCTCATGGTTGCCAAGGATTCCCTTGTTAATCTTCCCCACAAGGAGTGATCAGACTCAGCCCTCCAGAATTAGCAGAGCCAGACTGAGGGTGGCCGTGCCTCGGGGCCTCTTTGGTGAGGGGAAGGTAGGTACGATTTTCCCCACCACTCTGTCTGATTATTTTAATATAGATCGTATTTTGGAATGTCAACTGCGAGTTTCCACAATGCCTGCCTAACTCTGTTTGGAGAGGCCAAAACCTCTGAGACCTTAGATAAAATATACATTAATATAATGCACGACAGTATTACTATATAAGGCTGTGGAGATGGGGCTATTTGGGATAAGCTTGTCTTAGGGGAAAATAGAGGCTTAAGGAAATATCTCATACAGGAGCCAGAGTTCAGCGTTGCAATCCTAAACTGTCCCATCATCTGCCTTCCTGCGTCAGTATTCCTCTGTGCCTTTGTTGTGTGGTGTGTGGCTGTTGCTTTTCTCTGTGAATCTTGTCTTCTCTAACTGCCCTCCCACTGCCATGTCTGGCTGTTTCTGGTCATTGTCATTGTTAAGAAATGCAAGGATTTCATATTTATGGAGTCCCTGGAGACACCCTTGGAAGAAAGGCACCATGAAAATCCTTCAAACAGACAAGAACAGTCAGCGAAGAGTGACACATGTCACTTACTGAGCTGTGGCCATGCCATGTACTGTACCTCAGTTGTTCTGTCAGTTCCTCTCCACACCCACCCTAGCCAGCTCGGGCCACTGTAGCGAAACACCAGCGGCTGGGCGGCTTAAACAACACGCATTTATTTTCTCACAGTCCTGGAGGCCGTAAGTCCATGATGGAAGTGTCCACTGACAGGTTTGTGGTGAGGGCTCTCTTCCTGGCTTGTGGACGGCCACCTTCCCACTGTGTCCTCACATGGTGGAGAGAGGGGGGAGAGAGACAGAGATAGACTGAGACAGAGACAGAGAGATCTCTTCTTCTTATGAAACCCCAGTCCTATCAAGTTAGGACCCCGCCCTTATGACCTCTTTTAACCTAAGTTACCTCCTGAAATCTCCAAGTACCATCACTTTGGGGGCTAGAGCTTCGACGTATGTCCACAGCAACAGCCCTGACAGATGGGACTCTCGTCCCCTGTTCTGCACTTAAAGAAGCCAAGGGTCAGAGGGGTTGAGCCACTTGCTTGAGGACACCATGGACAGGGCAGGGCCAGGATTTAGACTCCCACTTCCCTGGGCAAGGAGTGTGCCCCTCCTGAGGGACAGAAACCTCCCAATCCCGAGTTATCTAAATTAGCTTCCCTCCATCCCTGTCCATCCTGTTCTATCCTTTTACGTGCTCATGGCTCCCAGAAACAGTAGGGTAGATTTATTTGTTCAGTGCTCGCCTCTCTTACTAGATGTTAAGCTCCATAAGAGCGGGTGCTTTGCCATCTTATTTGTTGTCATGTCCCTGCGTCTAGGACAGTGCTGGTACAGAACAGGTGCATAGTAAGTAGTTCCCCAAATGTGGAACCGAGATTTGGTGGCATGAGCTACCCTGTGCCTAATTATCACTCAGTATTTGCTATTGATAAGACACCAAATTTTTTTTTTAATGTAAGGACTCGATGGGCTGTTATTTGGCTTTACGGGGGGCTATTTAGGGACATTTGTCTCAGCAAGCCACAACCAAGCCTAGATTAACGCCCAAGAGAACGAGGTCCTAAATGTACCATGTCGGGTATTAGCTGAACGAAGGCACCAGAAGATGCTCGTGACTCAAATCACAGAGTCTCAAAAAGTCCCAGTGGAACCAGTGCCTCTAGATTTATCTGCGGGTCTCCTTGGTGTTTCTGTGTCGCTGTCTGGATGCTCACCGTAGCAGGTGGCAGCACGCACTGCGTGGGCAGTGGCCCCCGAAGCCGGCACGCTGCAGGGGTGCACGTGGCTACCATGCTGAGCCGTTTCAGCCTGAACAGGCGGCCGGACAACAGCCAGCACCAAGCAGCGCTGAGCGCCATCCCTGTTGCTGCTGGAAACTCTCTGTGAATCTTCTCTTCTCTAACTGCCCTCCCATTGCCATGTCTGGCTGTTTCTGGTCATTGTCATTGTTAAGAAATGCAAGGATTTCATATTTACGGAGTCTCTGGAGAGCCCCTTGGACGAAAGGCACCATGAAAACCCTTCAAACAGTTGGCGAGGAGTGACACACATCACTCGCTGAGCTGTGGCAGTGCCGTGTGCTGTACCTCAGTTGCCCTGTCAGTTCCTCTCCACACCCACCCTAGCCACAGGGTTGGTGCCCAGCCAACCTGGGGGGCCCTGGGCAGCCCTGAGGGAGAAGCTTCTGGCAGGAGCAGCCGGGAGCCAGGAGCACCCGCAGGGCAGGTTCCCGCCCCGAGCAGCCAAACAAGCGATAAATCGAGTGACTCCAAAAGGACATTTCCCTGGTCTGGCTGCACGTAGCTTTGACACGTTAGTGCCGTCAAGTGCTCGAGGAGGACGATTTGGCCAGAAACCAAAGTCGGGAGGTTTGCCCTGCGATACTGAAACACAGAGGTGGGCGGGAGGGACTTGGAGATGCCCCCGGGGCCCCGATGGCCGGTTTCTCCTGCGGCCATTTGAGTCGTCCGTGAGGTTGTTTTGCCAACAGCGAGACGGCTTCTTAGGCGTGTTCAATTTTGCCGTCATTGGGATAATACAGACCTATTCCATGAATTCATTCTAGAATCTGGAGACCATGGGTCTGAAGAATCTCCTGGAAAGAGTTTGAAACTAAAGAAGTTGAGAGGTGGAGAGAGAGAGAGAGAGAGAGAGAGAGAGAGAGTGCGTGTGTGTGTGTGTGTGTGTGTGTGTGTGTGTGTGTGTGTGTGCGCTAGGGGTTCCTAAGCAGGCAGCTCCCTGGCTGGCTCCACAGGAGCCACTGTGCCCTGCAGACTGTGCCTAAGGGGACTTATTTATTCAGACAGCCTTGCCTCGGAACATGACCCCTCTCATTCCACCCAATTAGTGTTTTGCTGACATCTGGCTCTGTGTGTTTGCCTCATGTGTGCCTACAGGCATGCCTTTGGTGGCCTAATAGTTCCAACACTGTCCCTACCCCTGGGGACAGTGACATGTGTGTCTTCAGCCTCTGGAAGACCATGCTGTGGACTTTCAGGGTGTCCGGGGCCGGGTAAGGAGCCATAGCAGGAGGGGACAGGCTTATGGCCCAAGATATCCCCTTGGGGAGGCATCACTGTTTCGCAGGAAAGGCACTCTAGGAGATCATACAAGCCCGCCCTGCGATAGAGGTAGAATAACACACTCCACAGTCAGAGCCACGCGCCTCCCCAGCCAGGGAGGACAGTTGGAAGTCAGCACCCCCTTGTCGCTAGGTGTGGATTCAGATGTGTCCTCCCACGGCCTCCAGTCTCTGGTTTCGTGGCAGAAAGTTACCATCACGTCCCTAAGTGCTGTCAGACCAGGGCCAGGCACACGTCGTGCTTCCTCCTGGGGGACACGCTGGCCCTGGCTGCTACCTGGATCCTCCCGACAGCAGTAGGCTGTGGAGCTCTCACAGTGGCCTCTGGGTTTCCTATCTAGACAAAAATAAGTTTGAGCCGCAGCTTGTATCGGTCCCAGATCCGGGATCTAAGGGTCACGAAAGGTCTTAAAAACCACCGTCCACGTTCTGAGGCTGCCAAGGGCATTCTCCAGCCGATAAGACTCAAGTCATGTACTCTAGCCTGCATGAGCCAAGGCTAAATATGGAATAATGCCAGCAATGTCGCAGTGTGAAGATTCCCTTCACCCACAAGGAGAACTTCTTTATTTTTCCAGAATATATAATAGAAAAAAGGGTCCCAAAAGGCCAAAGTGGCCCAAATGATTCTAGAAAACAGAATGAAGTGCCCTTAGTGTACAGACTGGGGCTATGTAGAGAGCCCTGGCCTGACCTTGGGGTCCCAGCCAAGTGGTGGCTTTGAATACGTGACTCGATACAGCGAGAGGGGTTGGGCCAGCTCTTCTCTGAGATTCCATCTAACCAACATCTGCTGATTCCATAACTGCAAACTAGTCGGTTGGGATGAGTAGGAAGCCTCTTTCCCAGGGGCGGGGCAAGAGCTGCCCACGTTCTCTGTCTTTGGTGGCTGGAACTCAGGGGAGTCGATGCGGACACGCCCCAGACAGTGCTCACTCAGCAGGAGGCGACTGAGCCAAGAGGCACCGGGAGTGTCACAAACCAGAGATGCTCTCCTGGCCGCAGAACCCAGACGCTCACCTGCCAGGAGGGGAGCGAGAGGGGAAGGAAGGGAACTGACATTATGGTATCCCAGTCCCAGGGCACCAAGCCTAGCACTTAAATCCACGGTCCCCTCTTTCATGCACCCAGCAAATATTTGTGCAATATGCACTGTGCACCAGAGATGACGCTGGGCCCGGGGGCTTTGGAGAAGGACAAGGACAGTCCCAGCCCTGTGCTCAGGGAGCTTGCATCCTACAGGAAGAGAAAGGATGAAAGTCTCAGCGAGTTAGTGACAACTGTATGTTGGGCAGTGAAGGAGACATTTAAGATGCTCTGAGACTAAACAACGACGGGGACTTGGCCCAGGCTGAGGCAGGGGCAGGCACAGAGGACTGGATGAAGAGGGAGGAAAGAACTTTCCAGGCCCAAGGAGAAGCATGTGCAGAAACCCCAAAGGGTGAAGGCATCTGACACATGTGGGAATGGGAGGCCCGGGCAGGGGTCAGAGAGTAAAGGGAAGACTCTTGGGAATCGAACTTGGGGAGGGGGCATGGCCTGGTGGTAGCAAGCTTCACAGGCTGTGATCAAGACTTGATTTACAGCTTATGAGAGAGGAAAGACCATCTCTGAGTTTTAAGTAAGCCAGTGATGTGACCTGATATGCGTTTTTTGGGGGGTTTTTTGGGTTTTTTGAGACAGAGTCTTACTCTGTTGCCCAGGCTGGAGTGCTGTAGCATCAGCCTAGCTCACAGCAACCTCAAACTCCTGGGCCCAAGCAATCCTTCTGCCTCAACCTCGCAAGTAGCTGGGACTATAGGCATGCACTACCGTGCCTGGCTAATTTTTTCTCTCTGTATATTTAGTTGTTCAACTAATTTCTTTCTATTTTTTTTTTTTTTAGTAGAGATAGGATCTCACTCTTGCTCAGGCTGGTCTCAAACTCCTGAGCTCAAACGATCTGATCGGCCTGCCTTGGCCTCCCAGAGTGCTAGGATTAAAGGCATGAGCTGCCACGCCCGGACTGATGTGTGTTTTTTAGAGATTACAATGGCCAGGCAGCAGGGCCTAGGAAGGAAGGAAGGAAGGAAGGAAGGAGAGAGGGAGGGAAGGGAGGAAAAGAAGGAAAGGAAGAAAGAAAAGAGAAAGAAAGAAAGAAAGAAAGAAAGAAAGAAAGAAAGAAAGAAAGAAAGAAAGAAAGAAAGAAAGAAAGAAAGAAAGAAAGAAAGAGAGAGAGAAAGAAAGAGAAAGAAAGAAAGAAAGAAAGAAAGAGAAAGAAAGAGAAAGAAAGAAAGAAAGAAAGAAAGAAAGAAAGAAAGAAAGAAAGAAAGAAAGAAAGAAAGAAAGAAAGAAAGAAAGAAAGAAAAGAAAGAAAATCAACTATATAAAAAGGCAAGCAGGGGAGTAATGACCATGACATTTAGGTGTTAGTCACCTTGATGGGGAGGCCACAGCATCAGGAAGTACAGGTGAGACACAGGTGTTGTCAAGGCCTTGCTCCCAGGCAGGTGCTCATTCACAGCACAGGTGCTCGTTACAGTTATTAAAGGTAATTCATGAAATAAATGAACGTAAAGGAGGCTATGTATTGACCAATGAAGAGAGTGGTTCATGCCCTAAGGATTGTGGCTAATCTAATTCTGTCCACCTGGAGTCCTTAAAAAATAAAAAGAGAGGTAGAGTAATGAGCCTGTAGTTATCTGCCTGTCTGTGGCAGAGCCAGACCATGCACCCGCCTCTGTTCGACGACGACCTGGCCCTCCTGCACATGGCCGCTGGGAGGGCGCCAGGCGAGGATGATCATTGCTCCCGCTGGCTTGACCAGGATGGGATTGTTCCAGTCCGGAACTGGCCTGGCCATAGGGGCTGGCAAAGGCTATAAGCCAATGGGTTCGGTTTCCTTACATACAGCACTCCTCCATGCAGTGGCATCGCTGCCAACCGGGCTCAAGGGCTTATGTTTTCCAAGGAGAAGTTGAGTGGTTGCTGCCTTGAGAGCCCTAGGAGAGCCCCACAGCAGAGGAGGGTCTGGAGGCACAGTGGCTTGAAGATCGAGGGCAGAAGGGCTGCCGCAGGGAGAGGAAAGAAGTCAGGAAAGGGGAGAGTGAAGTCAGGAGAGCTGAGGCTTTCATCTGCAGCGGGGAGAAGGAGAAAAGAGCTGCCCCATTGGGTCAGAGCCTCAGCTCTTGGTGTCATTTTATGCATTGCTATTTTTTTTTTTTTTTTTTTTTTTGAGACAGAGTCTCACTCTGTTGCCCAGGCCAGAGTGCCATGGCGTCAGCCTAGCTCACAGCAACCTCAAACTCCTGGGCTCAAGCAATCCTCCTGCCTCAGCCTCCCAAGTAGCTGGGACTACAGGCGTGCACCACCATGCCTGGCTAATTTTTTCTATATATATTTTAGTTGGCCAATTAATTTCTTTCTATTTTTAGTAGAGACGGGGTCTTGCTCTTGCTCAGGCTGGTTTGGAACTCCTAACCTTGAGCGATCCGCCGGCCTTGGCCTCCCAGAGTGCTAGGATGACAGGCGTGAGCCACCACGCCCAGCCTATGCATTACTATTTAATGACTGTCCTGACTCGAGTGCCAGTGTCTCCAAATCCCCATTCTGACACCATCCCGAGAAATAAACACAGCCCCCGCTGCCCTCATAAAGGGTACCTGTCTGTATTCAACCAAATCTGCTAAATACCTTAGACCTTAGGAAAAATATCTGGTTATTAATTGCAAACGTGACTTGCTGCCCCTCACCCAGCCAAAATAAATTTTGCATGAAGACATCAGAGTCTTAAAGAGGGTGATGGGATTGTACCAGCAGGGGCAGCTGCAACAAAGAGCAACACATTGGAATCCAGTGACAACACCAGTGACTTGAGCCACAAGTGAAGGAAGCCGAATGGGGAGGTTTCAGGTTTCAAGAAGATAAGCTGTCCCAGTTCCATCTCCAGTCAGGTCACAGCAGCCCGTGCCTTGACTGTACCTGACACTCAGCCCTGGAGGTATGAGACTCCAGGGTGGAGCTCTGGGCGGGACAGAGGCAGTGAAGACAGCAGTCTCCCTTATGTGCCTGGAATCAAAGGGGAGGCAGTGTGCCTGAAAAAGGGTCCTTTCGGGGGAGATGTACTGAGAAAATGCAGGGGCACCAACTGTGCACCCCACAAGGAGCTCACCTAGAACCTGAGTTCTGACTGGCTCTGCCCGAGGAGGTCACCTGACCTCAGGCAGTGGCTTCCCCTCTGGTCCTCAGCCAGAGCATTTGTATCAGGGGTTCACAAACTGGCCTGTGGGCCAAGTCTATAAATAAAGTTTTATTGGCACACAGCCATACTTTTTGGTTTATATCCTGCCTTTTGTTGTTTTTGCACTACAACAGCAGAGTTGAATATTTGTAACAAAGACTGTGTGGCCCATAAAACCTAAAATATTTACTATCTGGCCATTTACTGGAAAAGTTCGTCAGTTCCAGATCCATGTTATGAGGGAGTTTAATGGATCATTATTTTCCAGAATAGGAGTGATGATGACACCTTTAGGGGCACACAACCATAATGTAGGGGTAAGGACAGAAGAAAAGTAACACAGTCCTTCCCACACAGGCTGATGTAAGGACATAGGTAGGACACTTGGCACCTATTCGCATTATTTGTATTTCTATTATTGTCATATAGACAATCCATTTGGACCCAGGAAAAATTATTAGAACTTTATACCGCATTTATATTTATTTTCTTTTTATATTTGATTGTATTTTATAAAATTTTTATGTTTTACTTTTACATTTTATGTTACATTTGGCCCTCTTTATCTATGGGTTCTGTATCATGGATTCAACCAAGTACAGACTGAAAATATTTTTTAAAAAAATGGATGGTTGCATCTATACCAAACATGTACGGATGTTTTTCCTTGTCATTAATCCCTAAACCACACAGCATAACAAATATTTTCATTGTATTAGGTATTATAAGCAGTCTAGAGATTACTTAAAGTATAGGGGAGGATGTGCATGGGTTGGGGCAGGGGTTACTGGAGTCAACCCACCGTGGATACTGAGGGACAACTGAATATTTACTTTTTAATCTAAAAGAAGAATGGTAGTACTTTTAATGGGTGACATGAAAAAGTAGAAAAAAAAAAGAAGGTAAATTTAAAATATTCAAATAAAGTAAAAAATAAATAAACATAAAAGAATGGAATTGAGTTTTGCTAACATCTATTATATTATTAATTTCATAATTAATAATTATGAACTTTGTATATAATTTACTTTGTATGTAAATTAATTCTTCATAATCAACTTTCTTACTAATAATAATAGCTAACACTTTCATTGAGCATTTATTATACGTCCGTGAGTATTCTAAGAGCTTTACAGGAATCAACTCATTTAATTATAACAACTCTATAACAGGAAGGTACTATAAGCCCTACTTTACAGATGAGGAAACCGGGGCACAGAGAGGTTACGTAATTTGCCCGAAGTCACACAGCTAGTGAGTGGCAGATCTGAGTTTGAACTTGGCAGGGGATCTGGCTCCTGAGTCCCTCTGCTATGTGTGTTCTCATATACATACATTCTCATATATTCACTGTATATGCTCAAAAACTTTGAAACTGTCAGTGGGGATGTATGATCAGTTAGGGGTGGGTGGTCTCAAAGATGCTGGACTGGTGTTTTTGGTTAGCCACCTACTTGGGCAGACGTCTGTTTCTGTGGGACTTTGAACTGCTAAAGATTGACAGTCCCTCGCAACTCCTGACATGTCCTCTTCCTTTCGCAGCCCACCCCGAGAGAGCCGCCCTGCTGTTCGTGTCCAGCGTTTGCATTGGCCTGGCCCTCACACTGTGTGCCTTGGTCATCAAGGTGTCCTGCACCAAGGACTTCCGGGAGCTGCATCTGGGGAAGGAGCACTTGGTGCCAGGAAGTGACCGGGCCCAGGAGGACAGCGAGGATGAAGAGGAGGAGGAGGACTCCTCCGACTCGGAATTCCCAGGAGAACTGTCTGGGTTTGGTAGGACTTCATATCCTGCCTACAGTTCCATAGAGGCTGCAGAGCTGGCAGAAAGGATTGAGCGCAGGGAGCAGATCATTCAGGAAATATGGATGAACAGTGGTTTGGACACCTCACTCCCGAGAAACATGGGCCAGTTCTACTGAAAACCAGATGCATCTTGATGCCATCGCACTTTCTGAAGACGGAAGGATCCAAAATGCCCCTCTGGTTCTGATTCACTTGTACCTTCTATGAAGGAGAGTTTGTCGTGTCATCCAACCTGGTGAGGCCAGGAAGCTATTAAAGGGATGTTTCGAATTGTTTCCAGCACATTCCAAAATAAATCAGGAGGGAAGGAGTCTTTGTTTCCTTTATTTATTTGATGTCATGTCTATACATTAACAAGTCTATACATAATTAGAATTTACATTAATTGAGTGCTTATAATGCCAGGTACTATTTTAGCTGCTTTACTAAATCATTTAATCTTCACCACCTCATCAGATAGTACTGTTACCTTCATTTTATGGATGAGTAAATAGAATATGTTTATATATTCATAAAATATTTATGCCGATACTCGGGACAGCAAATGTGAGCTCAGGAGTGATTTTAATCGCTAACATTATTTGTTTAGAACAAGTGTCAGCAAAATTTTTCATAAATGGCAAGATGATGAATATTTTAGGCATTATGGGCCATATCCTCTCTGCCACATCTAGCAACTTTCCGATGTAGCTCAAAAGCAGCCACAGGTAATACATAATGGATGAACATGGCTGTGTTCCAATAAAACTTTATTTATGCACATTGAAAGTTCAATTTTATTTAATTTTCACATCACATATTCTGTTTTTTTTCAACTTGACCGTTTCAAAATGTAAAAACCATTCTTCCAAGATCAGATGAGATTGGGTGCATTCAGGGTGGTATGGCCGTAGACTAAAAACCATTCACAATCCCTTAACGGCTGGACAAAAAAAAAAAGGCAGTCGGATGGATCTAGCCTACAACCTGTTTTTGTAAATAGAGCATGGTCTGTAACGCCTAAAATATTTACTTTCTTGCTTTTTACAGAAAAAGTTTTCCAACTTCTGGTTTAGGGTTTAAAACTGCAGAGCTTCTGTGGTAAAAGCCATCAACCAGAGGACCCGGCAGGCCCATGGCCAACGACCGCATGGAGTTAGTTTTCAAATCACTGCTAAAATTGGGTCCTACCCCACTAAGGGAGGGGTGGAGGAAGGAGCAGCAGAACGAGGAGTTAAGGAAACAGATTCCTGATGGGAGGACTTGTGATGGGGTCCCTTAGAAGGCGCCCCCTGGTGGATGGGAGGCTTATAGCTGCGGAATAGAATAAAAGACTTTTTTTTCTTTTTTGTCCCAGTGGGGGTTGGAGTATAAAAATGATCGAGTTATAGCTCATATTCCTACTACCAATGAGCCCTCCTGGCCTTATCTTCCTTCATCATCACATCAACCCTGTGGAAACACGTAGACCAGGAAGCTGAAGGCACCGGGGCCCACGTCACTCGGCTGGAGATGACTCAGTCTCCGGAAATGGAGAGCTGTTCCCCTAGGAGCCCCAGCCGTGCCAGGCACAGAGAAGGCATTTCGTCCCATAGACCATCAGGGAGAAGGCCCATTGGCAGAGGAGGATGGGTGTGGGGTGACGAGGCCCAGCTGCCTGGATCGGGGAGAAGGTCTGCAGCATTTTTTAAAATTGAGTTGAAATCCACATAACAAAATTAACCATCTTAGAGTGAACAGTTCAGTGGCATTTCATCCATTCTCAATCTTGCACAACCACCATCTCTATCTAATTCCAAAACATTTTCAACACCCTAAAAGCAAACCTCATACCCATTAAGCAGTCACTGCCCATTCTCCCCTCCCCACAGCCCCTGGAAACCACCAACCTGCTTTCTGTCTCTGTGGGTTACCTGTTCTAGGCAGTTCATATTAATGGGCTCACACAATACGTGGTCTTTTGTGACTGCCTTAATTCATTTAACATGATGTCTTTAAGGTTCATCCATGTTGTTGCAATGTCAGTATTCTGTTCCTTTGTATGGCTAAATAATATTCCATTGTGTGGATAGACCAGAATTTGTTTGTCCAGTCGTCAACTGGGGGACATCTGGTTTGTTTCTTTCTGCTATTGTGAACAATGGTGCTGTGAATATTCACGTGCGGTATTTTACCAGCAAAAACCAGCAACTACAGATGGAGCTGGTGAGAAATCCTGTGGTTCCCATTCAGTGGGAGGAAGCTGAGTTGAGTCAGAGAGATGTCTTCTCTTCCAGCCCTGTGTCTGCCAATTTCAAAGCCAGCTTCCCCACGTGGACGCCCTGCAGGTGGGAAGGCGGGAAACCTAATAAGAGAAGTGCCTACAGGCAGGCTGGGGTGGTCTGGGTGGAGACTGAATTCTTCAGTCCTCCACACATAGCACGGCGATGGGGAAAAGTTTAGGGGGTTAGAGATGATGTGTTTTAAATCTTTTCATTAAAAACAAGCCTATTCCAGATCATGGCAGAGAATGAAGTGAATTCCATCGTCCAATTGCTCCATAACGATTTTGTCCTAATCAAAGAGTATCCTTGTCCTTTCCTTTCCCTGAGTTCAGCAGGGAGCATTTTGAGGTTGTCCCAGCTCCCAGAGTGCCTGTCTCTATTTCCAGTTCCCAAGCAGTATCTTCTCCTTCTCTGTGAACGCCAATGCCATCTCTCTGACGACTGTCTTCTTGGGGCTAAAGGGAACATGGGGGCTGACACTTCACCAGGTGGAGTAAGAGCTGTGACCGTGTTAACCTTAGGCGTGATGCTTTCCTTGAATTTCACACTGGATTTTTCTGTTATCTCAATTCCCCCCATCAACCCCCAACACACACACACACACACACACACACACACACACCCTCTGATGATCTGGTGGGAGCAGACAGGCATGCAGTCTTCGGCCTGTGCAAATATAGTGAATTATTTATTTGTGTTCCCTGAGCCCAGAAGGAGAATGCCATGTTCTTCCCATGGACGGAGCCTGAAGGATCCTGCTGAGATTGTGTTTGGCTGGGCACAAAGCCCAGGAGGAAAATGACCAAACCAGATTTGGATGAGGGGTTGCTGATGGACCGTGGTGGCCAGGAGGAAGCTCCCCGGGGGGGGGGGGTCCACCCAGAGAGTGCAGGGCTCACTTGGGCTGCTGCTTGTTGGCTTTATGCTCCTCTGGGCAGCAAAGCCCTGACTGTTTCTAAGCTGTGGGGTCCCAGAAGTCCTGTAAAAAGAGGTCAGCACTCACTGGTAGGTTTGCACGTCACTACCTCAATTACATGCTGCTAGCTACCACTTCAATACTTGAGCTGCCTGCTGCAAAATTCTGTTCTCTGGATTCACCCACGCTTGTTAAAGCCTGGTGCTTTGCAGCAGTGGTGGCATTTGCTGCAGCTTCGAGGAGAAGCTGTCCACACCCAGGGACCAAGCAGGCACTGGGGGCCTACAAGCAGTGCCACTGTGGACCTCGAAAATGGGACAGTGCATGATGTTGGTGCCCGCTTCCCAGGCTGGGCACCCAGCCCCCAGCTGCTGGGTGGGGTGGCTGTGAACGGCCCACACCTGTCCTCTTCGGTAGAGAATTGCCCCTTCCCACTTTCTCCAGAGAGCACTCCTGCAATAAATCCCTCTTGCAAGGATCTCTGTCTCAGGAAACTGACTGACAACGTCCCATGTGATGCACATGGAAGGAAGGTGCCAGTCCCTGTCGGGCCAGGTGCTGGCCAGCACCACCCACAACCCCAGCAGGAGCCAGACATCAGGGACACTCCACACTAGCTGTCAGCGTCAGGAAAAGTCAGCCGTTCATACACCCAGCGTCTGGGGAGTCTTGGGAAGGGATGCCCACGGGAGTCCCCTTCTGATCGCCACCTACCCTTCTCCCTGAGTCCCTGGAAACCAGTTCCTGCTCCAGGTTAGCTAGAAATGAAAGCTCAGTGCAGGGCAGGCAGGGGAGCTGAGCGAGCTTCTCATCATCCCATGTTGTCTAGCCGTGGGGACCTCCTGAAAAGTGCCACTGCCCTGAAGCTTCCTCCCCACTCCCTGCCCCTCACCCCAGACCCCTGGAACACTGACGTCAACGAGACCGGACATCACTCTGCCCAGTCCTGGCCTCGGGTTTCCTTGCCCACTGTGCTTTGTCTCCCAGCTTCTGCTCTGACTTGGTCCTCCCCCATCTTAGGCTGACCTAGCTATGCCTCAGTTTCCTCCTCTGTAAAATGGGCATAATAATAGCACCTACTTCCCAGTGGTATTAGAGAGTGATGGTGCTTTACATGTAACAGGAACAATATGTCTAAGCTTGTATCATCAACGATTTCTTCCTCCTGAGTGGCAGCATCCAGCATTTGTGTGGCTAAGGCTGCACCATTTTAGACTACACTACGGACGTTTTATGAAACTCAAAGGCAACACAAAAACAGTCTCTAAGAGAGAGAGAGCAAGGCGGCCTCCTTCAGCCTCGCTATGGAGAAGAGTTGAGTTTGCAGAGGAGAAATGATTGTATCTACAGAGCTCAGAGGCAAGTGTCAGGGCCTGAACTTCCTTGGACTCTGCAACCAAGTCCATTGTCAAGGCTCCCACACACGGACTTAAGAAGCTGTGCTCAGATTTGGCAGGGTGGTTATGACCCAGAACTATGGTTACCCAGTTTTAAAAAGCCCATTGTAAGCCTGACCACCAACATGGAGCTGGCCAAACTCCATCCCAAGACTAGACAGTAGCCTCAGAGATTAAATCCTAACTACTCCAACTGAAGGCCCCCGTTGGCTGGACGCTGCCCTGGTCCACAGCTAAAGAGGAGGCAGGAAAGAGCCACAATAGCCATCATCAGCCACATAAGGGGGATCCAAGAAGCCAGCTAATAATCCAGCCACCACGTCCGGTTTAGGACTTTCAAATCCACATCCTCCCTCTGGGTGGGGCGCAGAGCCAGGGTCCCCTAGAGAATGAATAGGAGGAAGCTGACCCAGGTGGCAAATTGCAGATGCTGACAATCGGGCCTGTGCTGTCCAGGACAGAGCCACCAGCCGCTTGCGGTCATTTAAATTTAAATTTTAATTAATTAGTAAAATTTGAAAGTCAGCTCCTCACACTGGCCACATTTCAAGTGCTCAGTAGTCACATGGCCAGTGGCTACCATCTTGGATGATGTGGGTAGTTCCAATGGACAATGCTGAGCTAGTGGGTGAAGTCAGACACAGAGACACCTGCCCGACTCTGTGATAAAATGGAGCAGGTGTCTTCCCGGCCTCAGCAGCCAAGGGTGTAATCAGATCTCAAAATCCCAGGCTCAGCAATGTGGGACCCCAGCACCACCTACCCCACCTCTGCTACCCTGCTGCTCCCATGTCCCTCATCTCCAAGCCCTGAAGCCTCGGGGCACGGGCCCCGTTCCGGGCTGCAGACTCATCTCTGTGGACTGCGATCCCTGCAGAGCCACCACCCCAGGAGTCGTGTCCCCTCCCGTGCCCTGGCCACCCCCAGCCTGCTGCTCCTCTTTGCTCTGCAGCTCACAACCTGGCTGGGTGTGGCAGCATCTGCTGCCACCATTGCTTCTTTGGACACTTCTGCTCTCCTTCCTTTGTCCCCTGAGAAGGGAGTGACTACCTAGAAGAGTCTAAAGGGGTCTCCTTTCTCCTGACCCTGCCAGCCATCAGCACCCAGGGACAGCAACCACCCAGAGCAACCTCAGGCCAGAGCTCTGCCTCCCCACATCCCCAGGTGGAGCTGCTGGGCCCCCGGGGATGGGACCACACCTCTTGCCCTCCTCGGACCCTTCCGTCCTGTGGCTGAGCCGTGGGCAGACTCAGCAGAGGCCCCTTCTTCATCCTTCAGAGCTTTAGCGTCACAAGACAGAGCACCAGAATGACAGTAAATGGCCAAATCAAGTGGCCCTGGGAGCACAGAGATGATTCCACCAAATGGGCTTGGGGAGGCTTATTGGAGACAACGTGCAACGTGGGCCTCAAAAGGTAGGCAGAATTTTCAAAGGTGAAGAAGGAGCAGCCGCAGTGGGGCAGGAGGTGGGAACAGGAGCAGCATGTTTAGGACTGGGGGACAACCAGGATGAGGGGGTCCCCATGGGAAATAAGACTAAAAGGTTAGAGCACGTGGTGGGAGGTCTGTATTCCAGGCTGCAGCACGTGCCTGACGTCCTGGCAGTGAGGACAGCATCCTCCACCTTCCCGAGGTGCAAGGCCACATTCAAAGCAGGTAAAGGACCCACAGTCAGGAGTGGGCTGGGCCTGGCCTCAGACTTTGGCCTTCTGACTCTTGGAATAGTAATTACTCCTGATTTTCAGGTGGCTCAAAACTGTCCAGTCAATCTCAGTATCTTGGAATTTACCCAATTACAACTTAATTCCGTCAGAGAAATTAAAATCGACTCTCCCAGAAAGCTATTGTTGTGTCCGACTGACGTGGACACTTTAAGATGCAGTGACTATCAGCAGTGCAATGGATGTCAAGGGCCTAACAAACTGTCTCTAGCAGAGCCCTTTTTTGAAAGCTTTCCACTCTTTCCCTGAAGATTGCTCACTGCCTAATTGCATTTCCTTCGGGATTGGTCCAACAGAAAATCCGACTGGGAATTTATCTTCAGGTAAAAATGCTGCCTTCCTGCTTTTAAGCGAACTGCCTGGCAGTCTCGTGAGCTCAGGCTGCAGGAGCCTGGCAGGACAAAGAGAGGAAAGCTGGTCACTGGAGATTGGGGTACACATTCACTCCCCACACTTTCTCTGTTCCAAAACTCATGACTCCACGGATCGAGTCCTTTCAAGGAAAGAAAAATAGAGCTTGTCATTTCCTATTGTTTCAAAGACCAAATCCAGCCTGGGAAAGATTAAGGGAAGAGGAAGGGGCCTGGGTTACAGATGACTAAGTCCCCATCTGACCTGGAAAAGGCTCCAGTAAGTAGCTCTGAGGAAGGGAGGGAGCTCCAATTAGTGGCAAGTGTAAAATGATGCCATTACCTCACCAAAAAGAGAAAAAGGAAAAACCTTCCCAAGTCCCCAACAATGAGCTAGCAAGAGAATGTGTTGCTAATCTGTGAAGAATTTGCAGAGCCGGTGAGTTGCCTCCCAGCTCTGAGCTCCCACACTTCCTTCCTCAGAATTTGACCTCTGATTGGGAAGCCGCCGGACGCTGGGAGCGGGAGGCGTGCGCTGGTCAGCAGAGGGTGAATCACACTGCCAAGCCGGGCTCCAGGCCCAGGTTTCTATGAAATGAGCCTCTGTCACTCGGTGCATGCACATAGATGCTTCTTAGCGAGGACGTTTTGGGAGGAAGGCCAGCCGTTCTGAAAAAAAAAATAATGAAGGTGCATTACATGGAGTTTTTAAATGAGGTAGATCTCTATGTACTGCCATGAAAAATTCTTGAAGTCATTATTAAATAATAAATACATAGAGTATGATACCATCCATATTTTTTAAAAGACTCAAAATTATATTTTTCTGTGTATGTAGAGAAATCTCTAGGTCTGCCCCTAACATTTGCAGTTAGTTCCAGTTTAATAATGGGTACATGTGGTGTTTGTTTTTCTATTCTTTACATACATCACTTAGGATAATGGTCTCCAGTTCCATCCGAACTGTTACAAAAGGACTTAATTCATTGCTGAGTGTATTCCAGGGTATACATAAACCATATTTTGTTAATCAACTCATGAATTGATGCCACTTGGGTTGATTCCGTATCTTTGCAATTGTGAATTGTGCTGCAATAAACATTTGAGTGCAGGTGTCTTTTTGATAAAATGACTTCTTTTCCTTTGGGTAAAAACCCAGTAGTGGGATTGCTGGATCAAATGGTAGGTCGACTTTTAGTTTTTTGAGGAATCTCCATACTGTTTTCCACAGAGGTTGTACTAATTTGCAGCCACACAAACAGAGTATAAGCATTCCTTTCTCTCTGCATCCATGTCAGTATCTATTGTTTTGGGGCTTTTTAATAAGATCCATTCTAACTAGGGTAAGGTAAGATATTTCATTGTGGTTTTAATTTGCAAACCCTGATAATAACTGATGTTGAGAATTTTTTCATATATTTATTGGCCATTTGTCTATCTTTTTTTGAAAAGCTTCTGTTCATGTCTTTTGCCCACTTTTTAATGGGGTTGTTTGTTTATTCCTTGCTGATTTGCTTGAGTTCTTTTTAGGTTCTTGTTATTAGCCCTTTATTGGATGTATAATTTGCAAATATTTTCTCCCATTCTGTAGGTTGTCTGTTTGCTCTGTTGATTATTTCCTTAGCTGTGCAGAAGCTTTTTAAATTTAATCAAGTCCAATTTATTCATTTTTGTTGTTGCTATGACTGCCATTGGAGTCTTCTTGATAAATTCTTTGCCTAGGCCAATATCTAGAAGAGTTTTTCTAACATTTTCTTCTAGAATTCTTATGGTTTTGTGCCTTATATTTAAGTCTTTTATCCATCTTGAAATAATTTTTCTGAGTGGTGAGACATTTGGGTCGTGTTTCAATCTTCTGCATGTGGCTATCCAGTTTTCCCAATACCATTCATTAAATAGGGCTTCTTTCCCCCAGTGTATATTGTTGTCTGCTTTGTCAAAGATCAGTTGGCAATGTGAGGATGGTTTTATATCTGGGTTCTCTGTTCTGTTCCATTCTTTTATGTCTCTATTTTTATGCCAATACCATGCTGTTTTGGTTACTGTATCCTTATAGTATAGTTTGAGGTCTAATAATATGATGCCTCCAGATTTGTTCTTTTTGCTTAAGATTGCTTTGGCTATTCAGGCTCTATTCTGGTTCCAAACAAAGCATAGAATTATTTTTTTCTAGACCTGTGAAATATGATGTTGATATTTTGATGGGGATTTCATCGAATCTGCAAATCACTTACTTTTTTTAATTTTTAAAAAAATATTTTTGGTCCACGGTTGAATCCATGGATACTAAACCCACAGATAGTGAAGACGGACTATACATTGTTATTCACCAGCAAACCCATCTGGGCCTGGGCTTTCTTTGTGGAATTTTTTAAGTTGCTCATTTAAGTTGCTCTTTTTAAGTTGCTCATTAATTTTTTAAGTTGCTCATTTAATCTCTTTACTTCTTATAGGTCTATTCAGATTTTGTATTTCTTTTTGAGTCAGTTTCAATAGTTTGTATCCTTCTATGAATTTGTTCAATTCATCTGAATTATCTACTTTGTTAGCATACAATTGCTCATTTTATTCCTTTATGATCTTTTTCATTCTGTAGGGTTAGTGGTGACAGCCCCTCTTTCATTCTTGATTCCACTAATTTGAGTCTTCTCTCTTTTTTCTCGGTCAATCTACATATTGGTTTGTCAATTGTGCCAATCTCTTCAAACAATTAACTTTTTATTTCATTCATTTTCTCTATTGTTTTTCTACTCTCTATTTCATTTATTTCCACTTTAATCTTTATTATATTCCTTTTCTGATTGCTTGGGGTTAGTTTGCTCTTCTCTTCCTAGATTCCTAAGGTGGAAGGTCAGGCTATTTGGGATTTTTCATTTTTAATATAGGTATTTATAGCTATAAATTTTCCTCTAAGCACTGCTTTAGCTGCATCCCATAAGTTTTGGTATGAGAGTTTTGCTTCTATTCATCTCAAAGTATTTTTCTAATTTCCCTTGTGCTTTCTTCTTTGACTCATTAACAAATGAGTTACATACATATTTAAGCGTATGTTTAACTTCCATGTATTTGTGAATTTCCCAAAATTCTTTCTGTTGTTGATTGCTAATTAAATTCCACTATGGTCAAAGAACATACATGATGTAACTTTAATCCTTTAAAATCTATCAAGACTTGTTTTATAGCATACATATGGCCTAATATGCACTATTTCCATGTGTACTTGAAAAAGAATGTATATTCTGCTGCTGTTAAGTTTTCTATAGATGCCTATTAAGTCTAGTTGATTTATAATGTTTTCCAAGTCTATTGCTGATATTTTGCCTAGTTATTCTTTCCATAATTGAGAGAAAATATTGAAGTTCTCAAGTATTGCTGGATTCTCTATTTCTCCTTTCAATTCTGTCAAGTTTTGCATGTATTTGGGAGCTCTGTTGATAGCTGTATATATGTTTATAATTGTTATACTTTTCACTCAACTGACCTTTTTATCACTACAAAATTTCCCTCTTTATTTCTAGTAACTGTTTTTGTCTTGAAATCTATTTTGTCTGATACTAGTAATAGTCTCTCCAGCTCTCTTATGATTACAATTTGCATCTTTTCCCATCTTTTACTTTCAACCAATTTGTATCTTTGAATATAAAGTATATCTCCAGTAAATAGAATACAGTTGAATCATGTCTTTTAAATGCAGTTTGTCAGTATTTGCCTTTTGATTAAATTGTTTAATGCATTCCCATTTAATATTATTATGGATAAGGCTATACTTATGTCTGTCATTTTGCTTTTCATTTCCTATATAGCTCATGACTACTTTGTTTCTCTATTTCTCCTTTACTTTACCTTTGTCTTATGTGGATATTTTCAGGTGTACAATTTTCATTTCTTTTATGATTTTAACTCTGTTTTTGAGGGTTTTTTTAGTAGCTTCCCAGAAGCCTACAATATGCATCTTAACTTATCAAAGTCTATTTCAGATTTATTCTAATTTAATTCCAGTAAATTATGAAAACTTCACTCCTGTATACCTCCATTCCTTACCCCTGTTCATTCTGTGCTTACTATTAAACAATTATGTCTATATATGTTACAAGCCCAACTACACATTGTTAAAATCATTTCTTTTTATAATCTTATGTCTTTTAAAGAAGCTCATAGAAGAAAGGAGAGCACAAATCTATTTATTGAGGTTTTTTTAATGTTAATCTTCTTAATTATTATTTTTGATTCTTTCATAGTTAGCTTAAGCTCCTATAACAGGATCCCATAGGCTATGTGACTTGAGCAACAAACATTTATTTCTCCCAATTCTGGAGGCTAGAAGTTCAAGATCAGGGTGCCAGTAGGGTTCGTAGTGAGAGCTCTCTTTCTGGTTTGCAGACGGATGCCTCCTTGCTGTGTCCTCACATGGTAGAGAAAGAGAGGAGAGAGAGAAAGAGGGCAGGGGTGGGGGCACGGGGAGAGGTAAGGAAGTGAACTATCTCATGTCTCCTCTAACAAGGCCACTAATCCCATCATGAGAGTGCTACCACATGACCTAATTACCTTCCAAAGGTCTTAGTTCCTAATACCATCTAACTGGGGATTAGGGTTTCAATATATATATTTTAGGGGAACACAATCACGCAATCCATAACAATTTTCTTCATTTCTTCCTGTGGACTCATGTTTCCATCTTATTCATTTCCTGACTCCAATATAGCTTCATTTCCACCCCTCCTTTGTGTTTCTATTGTAAAATATATTATATTTATCTATAAGCCAAATGACACAATTTTATTTATTTATTTATTTAGAGACAGAGTCTCACTCTGTTGCCCAGACTAGAGTCCTGTGGCGTCAGCCTAGCTCACAGCAACCTCAAACTGCTGGGCTCAAGTGATCCTCCTGCCTTGGCCTCCCAGGTAGCTGGGATTACAGGCATGCGCCACCATGCTCAGCTAATTTTTTGTATATATTTTTAGTTGGCCAATTAATTTCTTTCTATTTTTAGTAGAGATGGGGTTTCGCTCTTGCTCAGGCTGGTTTCGAACTCCTGACCTTGAGTGATCCACCTGCCTCGGCCTCCCAGAGTGCTAAGATTACAGGCGTGAGCCACCGAGCCCGGCCTAAACAACACAATTTTATACGACTGCTTTTAAATTAGTTAAGAGAAGAAAGAAAAAGAAATGAAATTATAGTGTCTTTTTTTTTTTTTATTACCTATATAATTCCTTTCACAGGAAGCTGTTGTATTGGCCTCTGTTTGAATTATCTGGTGTCACTTGCTTTCGCCCCTGGTAAATTTCTTGGTATTTCTTGTAAGGCATGACTGACAGCAATGAATGACTCAGTGTTTGTTTATCTGGGAATGTCTTTATTCAACCTTCATGTTTGAAAGATAACGCCCACATCCTGCGCTGACAGCTCCTGCGTGGTGCAGCTAGTGCATGTGCACAGCCTAGCGCATGTGCACAGCCTAGCGCATGTGCACAGCCTAGCGCATGTGCACAGCCTAGCGCATGTGCACAGCCTAGCGCATGTGCACAGCCTAGCGCATGTGCACAGCCTAGCGCATGTGCACAGCCTAGCGCATGTGCACAGCCTTCCGAAGCCCCACGGATGCATGCAATCCCCGAGGAGTTCTTCTTAGCTGTCTGTTTCCCTGATTCTGTTAGATTTCTGGCTGGTCTGCTATTTCACTTGTTGCTACTAGTATCTTGGAGCCACCAGCCCAAGATTGCTTAATTGTTCATCTCCATTGTTCGACAATGCCCTAAAGCGTGAACATCCCCAGGCTCTGTTCCAGATACAGTCAGTCTCTCCAGGAAGAGCTGGGCACCTCCCCAGCATGAAGGCCTCCTCTTCCTCTGGGCAGAACCTCTCTGCCACTGCACAGAGGCCAAGACAGGGGCCCGCTCTACCTGGAGTGACACCTGCTCAAGAAAAGGGTTTAGAGAAGGGACAGCAGACACTGGTCTTCTCATCTTGCCCCTCCTGGTGTGGAACCTCACCCTACAAGTGAGCTAGACTGAAAGCAATTGTCACCCCAGCATTCTGGACCTACCATGCCTGTGACAGAAGCTTCACCTTATGAGTAGAAGCTGGATGGGGGAAGGGAGCCACAGGCCCCCTCAGCCGCGCCTGCGCATGGCACTTCTGCAGCACAAGGCTGGTGGGGCAGAGATGCTGGCAACCTGCCCTTCTCTGCACTAGCGCCTGGGGGAGGGGGAGCCCTTGTCTTTTTGGCCACAACTGCCCAGAGTAGAGCTTCTGTCACTTGGATCTAGGAAAGAGATGGGGGCAGGTGATCCATGTTCAGATGCTGCAGATTCTCACTTTTCTTACTGAAATTTGTAGTCTTTCCTGAAAAAGTGTTTACCCATTTATGGGAAATAGGACAATATTCAGAAACTCTCAATGGTTGGGTTTTCTTTCATCTTTTAAGTCATTATCACAGTTAAATGATTGTTTCACTAGGAAGAGGGTCCAAGAGCACCTCACAAAGCCGCCCAGAGACAGGACCTATGTTATCCTCATTTCTGGAACCCCTGCTCTGTCTGCATTGAACCACACGGAGCAGGCACCTGGTGGCTATTTGTGGGCCGACTGCCTCACGTTCACTCTTTGCTCTCTGTGTGCCCGCCGAGCAGGGGCATGGCCAGCCCGTAGCCAAGTTTTCTACCTTTCATTTTACTTCTTTGCCCAACATCTGGGCATGGGAGAGCTGAACCCTCAGTGGATTCTAACCCTGCCGTGATGAAGTCACATGTTTAGCGGCTCTGCACCAACCCCATCCTCAAAGTCAAGGCACAAAGTGGAATTCAGTGTCCCACGCAGTCTGCTCAGCTAACAGTTGTCAGCAAGAGGAAAGGAAACAAAAATGTTCCTAGTCTCACTTGCAAAGAAATTCAGAGATCACCAGGCCACTTAAAAATTTTTTCAGCCCATTACACGCATACTGATGAGTATTTATAAGTATGAACCTTTCTGTCTCTGTCTTGCTCTGTGTCTCTGTGTGTGTCTCTCTCCACCTCGCCTCACTGCACAGAACTGAATCCCAGAAACACGTGCTGCAGCAGTCAAACCCCAGGCTTCCCACATAGAGGTCCTAAGGACTCTAGCAAGGAAAGAGACAGAGAAGGCCAAGCATATTGGTGCCTTCTGGTTGGGGGGGCCCTTGTCCATGGGGGGCCTGCAGCTGTTTTCAGATATTAGAATGGAGATCACACACATGACCCCACTGTGTGCCCACAACTTCTAATGAGTGCTGGGAGCTAATTCTGGCATTATGCCTTATACTAATCATTCACTATAGCCTGTAATGTACGTGTGCTGCATGACACAAGGGTAGTCAGCATTTTCTTCAGACACGGTTGCTGCCTTGGGACATAACAAGAGGCCTGAGTTTCTGCACGTAAGCAAGAGCTGCCCAGCTCCCCCACGGTGGGCCCCCGTGGTGGGGGTCTGGAGGCCATAAAGATAAGAATAACATTCCCAAGGTCTGGCCCCGTATGACGGTTGGTAGTCAATGACGGGTAAGATTCCTCAAGGGAGGAATGACCTAAGACAGGCACAACCCGGGGGGCCAGCCACAGGCTTGGAAAGAGAACAAGATATTCTTCAGATGGCTGCATTGCTTATTGTTGCTTATCTCGGCCTTGGCTTTTGAGCTATGTCTGGCGCCTAAAGTAACTGTTTCAAGGTCTGAGATCATGGGACAATTGTTCCCTTGTGAAACAGCTCTGGAATTGATGGTTCTCGCTGCTATGCTCAGATGCTCACGTACAAGGAACTAACCTTGGGTCTGGAGGGCATAAAAATAAAGCAACCAGTGCATTGGGCACTCGAGTCGTGTACTGTCTTTGTGTGTCTGTGTCGTTCTTTTATGTTCTGTGTTCATTCCCCGTCCTGTAAACGGGCCACGGCAAATGAGAATATCCAGGTGCTTTCCACTGGGCTGGCATCACCTCATCTCGGTTATCTCGTACTGGTAAGAGGGATGACCAAGGAATTATAGATGTTTTTAGTTAATTAAAATGTGAACATAAATAGATTATTCCCAACACCGTTTGACAAACTAACACTTTCAAAGCATGGAATGTCGGCCGGGCGTGGTGGCTCACACCTATAATCCTAGCACTCTAGGAGGCCGAGGCGAGAGGACTGCCTGAGCTCAGGGGTTTGAGACCAGCCTGAGCAAGGGAGTGAGACCCTGACTCTACTAAAAATAGAAAAACTAGCCAGGCATCGTGGCACACACTTGTAGTCCCAGCTACTCAGGAGGCGGAGGCAGGAAGATCTCATGAGCCCAGGAGTGTGAGGTTGCTGTGAGCTTTGATGATGCCTCTACCCAGAGTGATAGAGTGAGACTCTGTCTCAAAAACACAAAACAAAACAACAACAAAAAATGGAATCTCTGAGCATGAGAGAAAAACAGGAAAAGGGGTTGGCAGGGAGGAAGGTGGGTACCCCTGACTGACAAGGACAAATTCTATCCTGATCCCACCTGCACAACCCCTCCGTGACTTCCTCTTGCCTCCAGACTCTGGGATCAGAGCTTACTGCCATCATAGCCTAAAGTGACAGAGGATTTTTCATGACCAGCTCTGCCAGAGGAGGTACCAGTGATGCCAGATTCCCTGACAACCTCCCGTCTCCACAGGCACTGGGCCCCTTCTCTCCTGGACCCAGAGCAGGCCTGGCCTCTTTTCCTGTCTCTCTCCGTTTTCTGAGGCTGTGTCCATCCAGCCCTCTGTCAATTCATTCATTCATTCACTCATTCATTCATTCCATGACCCTCCACCAAGCTCCACTCTGTGCCAGGCACTGCTCTAGGCCCTGGAAATACAGTCACTTTCCCCACCCCACCCACCTCACACTCTCCCTACCCCATAACCCGAGCACAGGTTATGAGAAGCCAGGGCCACCCGGGATCGTGGAGAGTCACCGCCGTCTGGTCTGAGCCTCAGCTGTTCTGCGGGAGGAAAGTCACCAGCTCTCTCCAGGGTCACAGTCAGAGTCGCAAAGCTCTGATCTCGGAACTCAGATTTCCTCGTGAAGAAAGCCAGGGGTGGAGTTGCCCAGGATCGGCACACCCCATTGCAGGTACTTCTCAGGGGATAGCCCTGCCCTTCTGCTTGCCCAGCAGGGACAGAATTAAGGAATCGACCAGGGACAGTGGGACCATGGGGTGGGGAGTGGCTAAAGTAGAGTGAGAGATGGAGCGTCACTTGCAACTGCAGGCAGAGTGGCCCAGGGTGACCTGCGGAGCTGAGCAGGCCGAGTGGGCGGGATTCCCTCTGTGTTGCAGTCCCTCGGATGTCATCTGGGGAGCTGTCCCCTGACTCCCAGCGCTTGGCACCTGATTCACACCAGGTTTAGAGAGGGCCAGGGGTTGATCCCTTGTCCCTGGTGCTCACTCAGCTCTGGGGAGTCCCAGGGGATCCTGCCACTTTGTCCCCAGGCCTGAGCTGGGTTCCTGCTCAGAGCCAAGTTCAAGGTGGGGAGGCTGGAGCCTTTGCCCACCTTTCAGAGGCCCGAAGCAGCCAGCTCCCAGCCCCAGGGCCCAGGCCCCTCTCAGCCCGCCTCAGGGACCCTGGGACACTGTCCCTGCAGAGACACCTCCCCCCGGAAGCAAAGGCAGTGGCCCTCTGGCCCCACAGGTGGAGAAGGTCAAAGCAGAGCCTGGAGGAGGCTGAGAGACTGTCACGGGCAGCCTGGCCAGCCCCGGGTGGCCCTGGGCAGTGGAGGGGAAGCTGGACCAGGATGGGGCAGGCCCCAGCTCAGGGCAGGTGCTGGTGGGCCCCTGCTCACCTCTGCTCACAGCTGCTCAGAAGTGGCTCCTTGGTGTGGCGTCTGCTGTCCTCTGAGCTCCCGCCCTGCATTCTGCATCCACGTCCCCTCAGCCTCTCCCAGCCCTGTGCACTGACGCCCAAGGCCACCATTCAGATCAGCTTGGTCACTCGGCCCCCAGAGCGTGGAGGAGAAGGGAAGGAGACGGAGGCACAGCACAAACTCCCGGGACAGGCTGGGGGAGGGCTTGGGACGTCTGGAGGCGTGAAGTTGAGCTGTCTTGACGTGTGTGGTTTCCTGCACTCTGACTGTCCCAGGCCAAGGTCTCGGGCACTAGGGACCAGGCCTGGCCCCCGGCCGAGCCCATCTGCAGCCCTGCCTGGCGCTCTCCAGCACTGGCTCAAGACGTCTAAAAAGATAGATTCCAAAACCCACCCAAGAGCCTCTGAGGCAGACTCTCAGGGCACAGGGCCCAGGGATCTGCATTCTGACGGCTCCCTGAGGATTTTGACAGGCAGCAGCTGAGAGCCGGGCTTGCCCCTGACCCCGGGGCTCCCTGGACCCCAGCCCAACTCCTGCAGCTGGGCCTTCTGCTCGCCTCAACAGCTCTGCTCTCCACTCTCCTCCTGCCTTGTCCACCCTCCCAATCCTCCAGACGCCCGTCAGCCATGTGCCTGGCCTTGCGTTAGGTTCGACCAGAAAAGGAGGCTCTGCAGAAAGCAGTCACGCCATTAGTTTTTCTTTCTTTTCTTTTTGGAGACAGGATTTCACTCTATTTGTTGCCCAGGCTGGAGTGCAGTGGTGTCATCACAGCTCACTTCAGCCTCGAACTCCTGGGTTCGAGTGATGCTCCTGCCTCCACCTCCCGAGTGGCTGGGACCACAGGTGAGCGCCACCATGCCCAGCTAATTTTTCTATTTTTTTGTAGAGACTGGGTCTCGCTCTTTTGCCCAGGCTGGTCTTGAACTCTTGGCCTCAAGCAATCCTCCTGCCTCAGCCTTGCAGAGTGTTAGGATTACAGGCATGAGCCATCGCACAGGTTCCATCAGTTTTTAAAATGCTTTCCTTTCCTGGCCCCTTGTCCTGGGGTTTGGGAACTCTCAAGGGGACCACTGATCTATTCCAAAGGTCCATGGACCCTCTGAAGTTTCAAGCAAAAGTTTGTGTATATAACACTGTGCATCTTTCTGGGTTTCTCATGGGATTGTAAGGAGGATCAAACAAGACGATCCAAATAACGTCAGCTTTGACAACCACTGGTGCTCTACAAATATAAGGTATTACCCTCACGGCAAGATTGAAAGAGCTTAATGTATGTCTCTCTGTGTCAACAGCATTCATGAAGCTTCATGTATTAATACGTGAGCAGCAGACAACGGTCGGCTTTGTAAGTCGTTAGAAGGAGAGGCTGAACCCTAAGCTCCGAAAGGTGACACACGGCAGAGGCCACCCGAACAGGGGTGGATCTGCTTAGATGATGAGACAGCCTCTGGAAATAGAGTGCACAGGACTGCAAGTTGGGGAAAGCGGAAGGAGGCTCAAAGGTTGATGACATGATCGTACAGCCAATTAGCTGTTGTCCACAAAGCAGCCGTAAGAGCAAAGTATTAATTAGCAACCATTTTCAGTTAGGGCCCTTGCTCATGGGTCATGGCTGGCATCAGGCAGCCTGCAGAGCTTTTCTCATCACCTTAGGGACAGCACTGCCTGTGGTCTCTACTACAGGGCCTCCATAGTAGGTCAGAGAGTGTCCTCCCCAAGTTCAAGTCCACCTGGACCCTCAGAATGTGATCTTATTTGGAGATAAGTTCTTTGCAGATGCAATTAGTTAAGATGAGGTCATGCTGGATTAGCATGGGCTCTATAGCCAAGGGCTGCTGTCCTTATAAGAAGAGGAGAATGTTATTCCTCTATGTCCACTTAGGTGTTGATCAGTGAAACCAGTTTGCTGGGGGAGGAGGTGATGGGGACATACATAATGGGTGCAATGCACACCATCTGGGGGATGGGCACGCTTGAAACTCTGACTCTGGGGGGGCAAGGGGAGAAAGGCAACACACGTAACCTAAACATTTGTACCCCTATAATATGCTGAAATGAAAAAAAGAAGAAGAGGAAAAGACACACAGACATGCAGCTACAGACCAAAGAGTGCCAGGAGCTGCCAGAGGCTGGAAGAGGCAAGGGATGGTTCTCTTCTTCAGTCTCCAGAGGGGGTGCGGGCCCTGCTGGCACCTTGATTTCAGACTTCCATCCTCCAGAACTGTAAGAGAGTAAATTTCTGTTGTGTCGCACCATCCAGTTTGTGATGAGTTACAGCAGCCACAGGAAACTAATACAGAGAAATTCCAGAGCCACTGCCAGGAGCTGGAAGTAGCACAACATGAGGTGTAGACTAGTCACAGGGATGCCAGCAGGAAGCAGGTGACATGTCCACATTGGAATGACTCAAGGAACTTACTTAGTCGGTGAGAGCCAAGCCCTGTTCTGGGCCAGACAGCACGCTGGGCTGAGCCGGTGACTGCGGGGAAAGGCTCTTACCAGCAAAGGCCTGGTTTGTAGCATTTACCAATTTCTGTGGTGTAAATACTCCCTCCCTGGCCAGTGCAGGCCCCCAGCACTGGCCTCCAGAAAGAGGTGCCTGTAGCACTCCGTCACCTGGTGTTTCCACTTGCAGGCACATAGATGTCAATGACCTGGGGAATGTTGATCATAGTAAAAGGAGGTGAAAGAATTAGGAAGTGATGAGAATTTACCACCTTCGTGTCTAACATAAGCCATTTAATTGTAAGCTCATATAATTTAATTTTTAATGGCATCTGCATCAAATAGCCTGTTTGCAAAATTCCTGAATGTTTAACTACAGGCTGTGACAAGCCGGTGGCAGCACACAGCTGGCTAGAGGAAATACAGCGGTGGAGAAAGCAGACAGCAACATAACCTGAGCCCCGTGGGGCCTGTGATGCTGTGCTCTGGCTCGGACGAAGTTTGGGAAGAGGCTCCCAGAGCACCTCCCCTCCTGACGGCTGCAGAGCTGCCCTGGAGGGAGCATGGTCTGCAGAGCACCCTTGGCGTTCAGATCTTAGCAGGTCCAGGGGACAGGGGCAGGTAAAGAACGCTGACTGTGCCCAGCTCTAACAGCTTACACCTGTGAGCTCCCGGGAGACCTGTTGAGGCACAGGTCCCCAGAGACGGCACAAAGGGGCATGGAGAGGGTGCATGCATGCACACACATGCACACACACGCACATAATGCACTCACACATGCACACAGGCGTGCACATGCACATACATGCACAAACATGCACACATACTCCTTTTTGCATTTTTACCATCACAGTTTCCTCCTGTACAGCAGCTACTTATTAAGAGCTCCTTTGCATCAGGAACCAGGCCAGGCAACGTTACCATGAGAAGTCAGCATTCAGGAACATTAACATGAGAAAGGCAAAGCCCTGCCTTTATGGAAGTTTACAGTCTGGTGAGAGGACTGCAGTCGGCCACGGCTGCCCACGTCTCATTCTGGGGCTGATCCAACAAAGCCCTTTGCTGCCACACACCTCAGCCCTGGCATCCACTGTCAGCTTTATCTGTCCTGGAGGTGACAAGTGGTTTCCAGTTAGTTTAGAACTGGGGTGGGAGACAGGATGTTATTTCTGGAACCCTCACAGATACCTGCATTTGGCGTTGTGTACAATTCGTCATGTAGATGCAACATGAAGTCTCATGGATGAGAGTCTGGTCGCCTGAACTGGGTTGTGTGCGATTTTGCGAGCACTTCTCACAGCTGCTGTTATCTCGACTACAGTGACCAACTGTCCTGGTTTGCCAGGGATGCAGGGTTTTCATGCTAAAACCAGGGTAGGAGTCCCGGGCCATCTGTGATGTGTGGTCACCTAATTCCCACCTCCTTCTGACAGGTGAAGTCTGAATTCCAAAGCCGGCAAGGACATTTTGCCGAGACCTGCAAGGACATTTCTCTTGCATTTCAATAAACATCCCTGCTATTCTAAATCTCAATTTCCTTAAAGCTATTTCTCTGAGAAATAGTATAGCATTCGCTCCTTCTCACTTTGTAAGACATGTTGAAAAATAGCCATTCATTTTCTAAATCCCTCTTTTCAGTCACTTTTAATATTCTTTTTAAAAGAAAGGAAGAATAAACTTCACACACTTGGACTAAACCCAAAGGTGAATATTTATTTCAGCAAAATTCATTCAGGGTCTTGAAAGTCAAGTGCGTGGATATAAAATACACCTTTTCAGCCCAGGATCGTGCCCTTTTCTGCGCTTGGATGGCTGGACTATGAAATGTCACTTTGACATTCGGTGCTCTCAGGAATGTGACCTGAGAAGAAAGAAAGGGGAACGTGGCGCTTGTAGAGATGCCGGGCTGGTTGGCCGGGTTCTGGAAGGGTCCAGCCCACCTGCTCCCTCCTTAACCCACGCAACTCTTCCTGCTGGCAGCTCGCAGGAGCACAGACAGATCCGGCTGTCACACAGGAGGCAGTGGCGGGGGCAGGGAGGACAGGATCCATCAACGCCTTCAAATTCCAGCCCTCATCGCCACCAAGATGGAGCGCCACGTGCCCGCCCTGGCAGAAATCACCCCACACCAGCGCCGCACACATGGGCTTTCCTCCTCCCGTTTGCTCACTTGTTCCTCCCATCGGGATCGTTAGCTGTGAGCAGGACAAACAAAACACACGTGTCTGTGTGTGTGCGTGCATGTGCCTCTGTGTGTGCTTGTGCATGTGTGCATATCACGTATGTGTCCGGGTGCAGGTGCATGCATGCATGCGTGTGTGTCTGTACTATTTCCCTCAAACCTGAAAACACATTGCATAGTGGCCAGGTGTGGGGTGTCGTTTCTTCTTTACAGGTTGGCTCGTAAGTGTGAGCCGAGGCCAGCCAGCATGGGGTGGCGGAGGGTGGCACTGGCTTCAGTTGACCCGGGTTCCAATCCTGCCTCTGCCACGTGGTAGCTGCGAGGCACCGGTGGCTTGCTGGCCACTCCCACTGGGCAAAAGGCCACCCCAGGGAGGGATGGTCCTGGGGATCTGGCAGCGGCACTCACAACACAGGGACCTGCACAGCAGCTGAGGGACGAGTGACGTCATTTGTCTGGGGCGTGGGGTGCAGGAAGACAATAATGGGATCTCGTGTCCCAGTGGGTCCAGGGGAGCCCCAGAGTTGAGGACATGTGGCTGAGGGTCCAGGGAGACTGAGGTAGCTAGAGATCCCTGGACGTGGACGGGAAAAGAGAGCCAGGGTGCCCTGAGCCTGCCTCGGAGATCCCACGTGCAGGCCAGGCAGGGACAGCAGGTGCTAAGGGACGGAAGGAGCTGTGTCCCAGCTCACGAGGAACAGTGTCTGTGCCGGCCGGCCGCGCTGGAAAACTTCCTGTGCGCAGGGCAGCAGGACGGCCACTCGGACGGGGGCCTGACCTCAATGGTGATGAATAACTAGCCCCAAGGGTAAGGTAGAACTCTGGTTTTTGGAACTCTTCTGCATGTGTGCTCTCTCGGTTCGGGTCTAGCCATGTGAGCCTGATCTGCGATGGACACCCCACCCACCCACCCAGCCTGGTCCCTTCCCCGGGAGCAAATGCTCTGGAAGGTTCTGTCCTCCAAAGCTGAGGGCGCAGTCCCTGCCCTCTGGTTTCATTCCGCCAGCATGTCCTCTCGGGTAGGATTTTGCTTGGTCTCTAGCTATGGAAACTTTTTCGCATAATAACAAAATCTCGAGCTAATATGTAGCCGGGCTGTGCTTGCATCCAAGGAAGGGCTAAATTTCCCACGGTTTTAATACAAACTTCTTTTCACGGAACAGCCCAGGACGCATCTGGGTTTGAAGGCTGTGGCCACCTCTTTTGAGATTCCCACCTCTAGCTTCTGTCCCCTCAGTCCCTAAGGGGTGGGTTCAGACAGGCCACACTCCAGGAGGGGAGGTGTCCAGTCAGTGCACCGCAGCCTCTTGACCCAGGGGGCTGGGTCGGGGGCGCTGGGCACGGGGGGTTCAGTACAGGCTATTGTGGCAGGGCAGGTCCCCTTCACCCTGTCCGGGGGAAGAAGGGGTGCCTTCAGCACCCAGCAGCCTTAGGGGGCTGACCTGAGGCTGAACTGCACCCACGACCTCCGAAACGCCCCCTGCCCGAGCTGTTTTAGGAACTGTGTGTGCTCCCCTGTGTATTGTTGCTGTGCTCACGTTTTATTTTATTTTATTTTATTTTTTATTTTATTTTATTTTACTTTATTTTATTTTATTTTATTTTATTTTATTTTATTTTATTTTATTTTTTGAGACAGAGTCTCACTTTGTTGCCCAGGCCAGAGTGAGTGCTGTGGCATCAGCCTAGCTCACAGCAACCTCAAACTCCTGGGCTCAAGCAATCCTGCTGCCTCAGCCTCCCGAGTAGCTGGGACTACAGGCATGCGCCACCATGCCCGGCTAATTTTTTCTATATATATATTAGTTGGCCAATTAATTTCTTTCTATTTACAGTAGAGACGGGATCTCGCTCTTGCTCAGGCTGGTTTCGAACTCCTGACCTTGGCATTCTAAGAAATGGAGTCCACTTCGAAAAAAGGAAGAACGTCCATCTCCTTCAAAATCTTAGTTTGCAAGAGCTGCCATGATAGAATGCCACAGACCGGGTGGCTTAAACAAAGACATTTATTTTCTCACAGTTCTAGAGGCTGGAAGTCCAAGGTCACAGTGTCGGCAGGTTTGGTTTCTCCTGAGGTCTCGCTCCTTGGATAGCAAACGGCCACCTTCTCGCTGTGACCTCACATGGCCTTTCCTCTGTCCCTGTCACATCCCTGGTGTCTCTTCCTCTTCTTACGAGGACACCAATCATGTGGGTTAGGGTCCCGCCCTATGACCTCATTTAGTCATAATCCCCTCTGTAAAGGCCTATCTCCAAAGACAGTCACCTTCTGAGGTGAGGGGAGGGGCTAGGGTGTCAACATAAGAATTTGGGCTGGGGGTGGGGGATGGGGAGTGGGGCGGGAATGACATGATTTAGTCCATAACAGTTTGTTTCAAAAATAATGAAATGTCCACACATTCTGAAATTTTCCCTGTTTTTTTTTCCCCAAAACAAATTGTTATTTTAAGCCTAGTAAAGTGTTTTTTCCTTTTCTTCCATCTTAGCTCCAGAATGAATTTTCCAACAGTGTCAAACTTGAATAGGTCAAATCATATTTGCTAAGAGTCAACTTATAGCATTTATTCTCTAGACATGTTCCCCTATCTGTGAGTTCCTTTAGCACAAATCTATGAAAGTTCTATAGCTGGTAACTGAAATCATGTTTATTTCCCAAGGAAAAATCAAGAGCTACGCCACTCAAAAACCCCCTCTGCTACTGAATGCGAATTACCTCCAGAAAAGCTAAGTTTGAGGGCCTCGACACAGTTGCAAGGAGAGCTGGGTATCTGCTCCAGAGAGCTGAGTTCATGGTGTGAAGGTCTAGCAGGCAAACACCAGCATCGGCTCCCAGTCTGGGGGTTTGGTTTTGCCTGTCAATTCCCTTGATTGCTTTATCCCTCTCCTTCTTATCTTTGCAATCCTAAGTGGTTTAGCCAGAATTCGGGACTCTGATAGCAAGAGCTTATATTTTGCTAATTTGTCATTAGAACACATGGTTGCTCTGAGCCTGTGAGATCCACCCCAGCGAATACACCTAAGATACGCGAAGGAGGGAGAACTCAACGAGAATAATGCCGCAGTTGCAGCTTCCTGCTTTGTTTTGGACAAGGGATGGCACGGAAGCAGGCGGGGAGGGGGAAGAAGAGGCCGTGGTCAGTATTTATTACACCTAGTCACGTCCCCGTGTCACTTACCTGGATTCAAAAGGCTGTGAACGAAGGCGGGGCGGAAGGGCACAGGGCCATGCTCACAGTCACAGACTGCACCCCTGGCACCTGACTTTGTCTCGCCTTGCGCCAGGGGAAAGTGATGGAAGGTGCGTAGGTACCTTGGGCTGCAGTACAGCCTGCATTCAAGAGAGGTTCAGGGGACAGGCAGTGACAAAGCTGCAGTTATGTGGCTGCTTGGCAGCTGCCACCCGACACGACCGGGTGTGGGGGCGGGGATTTAGGTTACGAAACTAAACTACAAATGGGGTTTTGGCGCTTCACATTCTGCGTTTCCTAAGGATGCTGCCTCACGTGCTCTCTTGGAATCCTGCCTCGGTGCTGGAAGAGCAAGACAGCCATGCTGCTGTTTTCTTGGTCTGAATACAGATCCTCCTCGATTTGGATGGGGCTATGTCCCAATAAACCCATTGCAAGTTGAAAATATAGTAAGTCGAAAATGCACTGAATACACCTGACTTAGCAGGCGTCGTAGCTTAGCCCAGCCTACCTTAAGCGTGTCCGCAACACTGCATTAGCCTGCAGTCAGGCAGAATCACCTGGCAACACAGTCTGCTGTAGAGTATGGGCTGCTCGCCATGTGATCACAGGGCTGACCGGGAGCTGGGCTGGAGAAAGAGTATCTACCATATACTGCTAGCCCAGAAAAAGGTGGAAGTTCAAAATTCAAAATTCAAAGTACGGCTTCTACTGAATGTGTATCGTTTTTGCACCATGATAAAGGCAAAAAATCCTAAGTCAAACCATGGTAAGTCTGGGGCCATCTGTCCATAGAATTCAATCCATTCAAAGTAATGACGGACCAGGGCTTGGCCCATGGGAATCTATTTATCCCCTAACCTCTGAACCATACTTGAGTGACCCAGAATCCCACCAGCAAAGAAACCTGTGACCTCCCTGTGCTAAGCCTGGAAGCAGGTAGGGGTCTCTCCTTCAGCTGGGATGTGACCCCAGCCTCATTCTTTTATCACGTGGGGCAGTTGTTTTCAGAGTCGAGCCAGTGTCTGTTTTTGCTTAAAGCATCTCAAGGATGGGCTCACATGTCTTGTTCCCCTTCAGTTAGTTGTTGGTGACCTACTATGGACTGAGTATTTGTGCACCCCAGATTCTTATGTTGAAACCTACCTAACTCCAAAGATGATAGCATTAGGAGGCAGGCCGTTGGGAGGTGATTAGGGCCTGGGGGTAAAGCCCTTGTGAATGGCATTGGCGCCTTTACAAAAGGGACACGAGACACCTCTTGTCCCTTCTGCCGTGTAGTTACAGTGAAAAGACGGGCGTCTGAATGAGGAAGCAACCCTCGCCAGATACGGGGTCTGCCTTGCTGGCGCTTTGATCTTGGCCTTCCCAGGCTCCGGAACTGTGAGAAAGAAATCTGTCATTTATAAGCCACCCAGGCTACGGTGTTCTACTTTGGTAGCCTGAGTGGACCACAAGATGAACCAAAGCCGAGTCTTAGGATCCATAATCTCGCCACTGTTGGCTCAGTCGTTAAACTTATCAAAGGCTGCCATCTGCCCTCTCCAGAGAAGCCACTCTTGGTTTGGGCCATCACAGATGTGCACTTGTCACTGTTCACTGGCTTGTGGCTTAACTACACGAGGTACAAGCAGAAACTTACTATATATTAACGGGAGACTGTGGGGTGAGCAGGTGATTTTGAGATGCTACATCTTGAGCAATTTAACCTTTCTGGGCTTTGGTTTCCTAATTTATGAAATGACAACAATAGTCTTTCCCTAATTTGGCTGTTACGAGGTATACATGAAAAAACATAGGTAAAATGCTCAGCACCACCACCTGGGAAATAGTAAGGTCCCAATAAACGCCAGCTGCCATTGCTATCATCACGTCTAGTGTTGAGCTTTTCCTGGGAATCAACCACGTCTCTCCTTCAACTCTCTCTGGGACCAGCAGGACATTCAGCAATGCAGAGTAGTGACTCCTGGGAACTTGTGACAATCAGAGCGTGAGCAGTCCCCTCGTCACCTCTCCGAGGGGGTGGTTGCTGAGGCTTTGGCAGAGAATTTGGCAGAGCTCAGACCCCCTTCTGGCTACTGTGATCCGAGCATGCGGTGGTTCCTTTCAGGCTAGATGGCGCATTCTTCACAGAGCAGTTGCCAAGGAACGGGGTCATCTTGTGACAGAAATACTGCCCGATGCTGTCAGTTTGCTGTTCAAAAGAATTTTAGGTGGTGTCAAATTTTATTACTAGCATTCCTGGTCTCCATGAAATAATCATGTAAGAAGACAAGTTATGTCAAAGGACAAAACCGCAGACCCAGATGGGCACCGTGCACACAACAGGCACCTTGCTTCCTTTTGACATGGATCCAAAGTAGTACTGACGAAAAAAGAAAGGAACTCCAGACCACATACCTAAGCTGATGACTTCTGAGATAAACTGGTTTCTTGGGAAGTCCTGGGTGTGACCCCTTGTCCCAACCTTGACTAGCTAGTGACCTCGATGAGTCAGCAGGTGGATGCAAAGTGAATTAACACACATCGCGGTGAGCAGAGCAGGCGCCAGGGGCCGCCTGCCTCCCCTTCCACGTGGACGGCTTGAGCGGGACTTCTCACCTGCTCACACCCCAAAGACCTGCTGCATCTAAACAGACCCAGCTCAGGGGCTTTGAGGCAGAGAAGGGCCGGGAGAGGCTTGTTCTGTTTACATGAGCACTCAGTAACGTAGTGTGGTCCCAGCAACCTAGCGATCTCTTTACTCACAAGTGAGAGACTCTTTGGTTAGGAAGTTCTGCTGATTATGTGAAGCAAGAGAGTAAGTATAACAGCCACTTAGAGCATCCAGACCCCATTGCGTCAGTAAGAATTCCTAATGAAATGGAAGGAGTGGTGCTTAAAAAGATCTACTGTGATCACGTGGTTTCAATAACTTTCTCTTACAAGCATTTTAATAATCATAAACTGAACATTGACAAAGGATGCTTGTTAAATAAAATCATAGAATCTTATTGCAAACTTTATATCATCCAAAGCCAAACACTATTCACGGAGACATTTAAGATGGAAATCAAAGCAAAAATGAAAATGACGCAAATTTGGCTTTACAAAATTTGACAATCAACCACAAGAGTGAGGCACAGTCAGCCACAGTCCACTTTAGAAAACGCTGTTCTGTGATTAAGTCTGGGATCCCGGCCCTGGGAAAGGCTGCGCCTCAGCAGGGGGACACTGCCCCAGTGTCACCTGCCCTCCCTCCCGTGGCTCCTCTGTGCAAGATGGTGGCAGCTCGGGCACCAGGCAGGGGAAATGCCCGTGTCCCTCACTTTCGATCAGGGCAAGCACACACCTTTCCCGCTAACTAGGGGAATGGGATCCTAGACACCAAAAGACAAGCGTGAGGAAATTCCTAGGCCCCTTCTGGTTGCCACGGGCCATCTGGGAGGTGACCTTCACATGCTGAGCTGTCAGGGCCTGTAGGCTACCTGAATGGTTTACGGGGATGAGGAGGGGAGTGTTTAAAATCAAAGGTGTCCTAACACATCCAGTCAGGACGATGGGTCCAGGGCATCTCGCAGATGGTCCCTGAGCCAACGTCTGACACCATCAGTCCCCTGGGGGCAAACCTCCGCAAGCTGAGAGCCAGAAGCTGAGCCTGGAGTCAGACTCTGCCATCCACAGGGAGAGCTGTACTTTACCGGGGTCCGAATTCATTTTCAGGATCTATTCTGATGAAGGAGATGGGAGAAGCTGAGAAACCACAGAAGAATTTAAGTGTCAAGGTTAGATGAGTTTGGCCACTCAACTTACCTCACAGGTGTAGCCCTTACTCCTGGAAGACAGGGCCAGATAGGCATCAACCAAGAGGTGAAATTCACTTTCTAGGCTGGGGGATGTCTGGCCACAGTTAGACTCTTCAGCGGGATCACAGGAGGCTCTCAAATAAGGTTGAGAGTTTGGCTTCAAATATTCCACCAACAGCACCAGAAGAGAATGGCACGCTGGGTGGCTGCACAGCGGCCTCTAGTGGTCACTGGCAGTGAAGTGTTATATCAAGTACTGGACTTGCTAAGGAAAATGTCCTTTCAGATTTCCTCCAAGTTGCCATGAGAATATTAAAAAACAAAGGAATCAGGAAGAAGAAAAAGTTTGTAATTACGCTTTTAGTATTTTATTGAAGAAAACCTTGAGATATTAAATAGCTGTCCCGAAACAAAAATAAGTTACACATTTTTCTTTTGAGGATGTATTTATTAAGTTCTAAAACCTTGAATATTCTGAAAATTCAAGCTAAAAGAAAACTAAGAAAAATAGAAATCTCAACATCTTTTATAGAGGGTAGTGGGGTGTCCTTTTTATTATTATAATACCTTTGCCTAAAAGAAAGGTGAGCTAATTATTTTTGAAAGCTTCATCAACTGGTGAACTTCATCTTGGTCTCCACTTGATGTCTTTTACCCCATGAAAATGTCTTTTCAAAGCAGTGTTATCTGCCCATGGAGAATTTAAACAGGTGTCATCATCATTTTCTTCCAGTCTCTGGAAAGAAATACATTTTACTCAGGAAGGCATTTCAGGAGACTGTTTCACACACATAAAGAGATTGAAGAAAAAAGCCACGGCTGCCCTCCCTGCTCTGGGCCACCCCAAAAGCAGGACACGTCCAGGACACCTGGCAGGGCCCAACAGCCCTCCACAGATGGAAGCTCCAGAAAGCGCCTCCCCCACCCCATCCTGCAGAACTCATCACCGCCCACCTGCCCCAGGTAAGACATGCAGGGTACGCCCTGGGTGCCAGCTCTGTGGAAGACCCATCTGTCACCGGGTACCTTGAGTTCCTCTTGTCTCCTGTGATAATACAGCATCAGCTGCTTCTGATCCTCGCTGCTAATAATCGGTTCCCGGGCTGGAGCTCCCTGTCCCCTCTGAAGAGATTAGTGCGAGAACAAAATTGTGGATCGAGGCGTTCTTGTAGTGACAATCTCGGAGGTGACTGTGAATGTTTTATAATTGCCTTTGCCGACTGCTAAAGGTGAACAAGGCATCCACATCTGATCACCCAGAGTGAGTCACCAAGGGAGGCCTTGGTGTTGAGCGGCCCTGAGCTCTGGATGGAGACCAGATGCCGTCGCTGTCACGGCCATTCCCATGGCAGCCACTGCAGCTCCAGTGAGGGAAGAAGGTGCCCAGAGCCACAGGCTGTACATAACGGTGGAGGGCCTGGTTTCCCCAAAACTACAGCGTAATGACTTACGAGCATGCATAAAACCAAGGCGGCCTTGCAGGAAGACAGCTCTACGTGACGACACCCTTCTAAGGCCTCTAACCCACCCTTCCTCCTCGTTTACAGAGCATCAGCAGTTTGAAAAAACTTGAATCAGTGCTCTGGGCTGTACTTTTCATTTCAAGAAACATATTTATTTACTTGCAGCTATATTTTTAAGGTTGACATGAACGTGGCATATTCTTTCCCTCGCAAATGAAAACAAACTCCAGTTATTGCCAATAGATCCATGTTTCCTTCCAGTTCTTGCTGGTGTGCGTGAAGAGGGTATTTTTAGTTTAAGCCCAAGCCAATAGGATTAAAACAGTAGGTTGCACAAGTAGTTTAAATCTTTCAGATTCACTGCAAATTAGTATCAGTTTGAAGGCAAACAACAAAAAATACTGACATGTTAAAAGTACTTACTTGCTGAATCTTGACGATTATTTTGGTCTTTTCATTTTTGCCCACGTAGTCTGCAAGCTTCTTTGTTCTTCTCAGCTCCTTGGCCGCCCACCACAGCTGTGCCTCCGACTCTTTAATCACATTGAGTCCTGCCTGGGGCCAATCGTAAGGACCGGGTTTAAGGAGCCACACCCCCAGCTGTGGTCCTACCCAAGGAGCAGAGACTGGCAGGGGACAGGGGACAGGCTTCGGCCCTCTGCTCTCTCCCCATGCCTCCCATGGTAGGCCACAAAGTCAAAGTCCTTGCTGATTTTAGGGCCTTCTCTGTAAGTTTCGCCACATGCCCTGACTCAGTTAACCTCTTACTCCAGGAAATGGGGAATGTCCTATCACCTGCACCCTCATCCATAACATAAGGTCCCTATTAGATGGATTTGTAGGTTACTATTAGGGAAGAATAGTGAGATCCTGCTGAGTTGTTTGTTTTTGTTTTCTTGAGACAGGGTCTCACTCTGTCACCTGGGCTAGAGTGAGTGCAGTGACATCATGGCTCACTGCAGCTTCAAACTCCTGGGCTCAACTGATCTTCCTGCCTTGGCCTCTCTAGTAGCTGGGACTACAGGTGCATGCCACCATGCCCAGATAATTTTTAAAAATTTTTTTGTAGAGATGGAGTCTTGCTATGTTGCTCAGACTGGTCTTGAGCAACATATGATAATCAAAGCAAAAATGAAAATGATGCAGATTTGGCTTTACAAAATTTGACAATCAACCAAGCGATCCTCCCACCTCAGCTTCCCAAAGTGCTGGGATTATAGACATGAGCCACTGTGCCCAGCTCCTGCTTCACAGAGTCAGAATGGGCCTGTTTTTTGCTTCTGCATAGTCCACCTATTTAAGATGCCTTAGAGAAAAACCGTCCAATAGGATAAGCAACAAGTGAGAAAAACAAAGAAAAATGGAATATAAAGGTAAGAAAATAACACGAAGCAAAGGGTAAGACTAAGAACACAAATATCCATGTAAAGGGATCAATATATTTGGGTAGAAATAGGAACAAATAAGGTGTCTGGCTTCCCAGCAGCCAAAGAAAGTGGAAATGTTTTCAGGGACTCCCGACGCTGGCCCCACATACGGCCCCTGCTGTCTCTCCATGTGGAGGCCAAACCCCTCAACCCAGTGGAGCACATTCAGGGTTCTCTCCTAACTCAGAACTCTGCTCGGAAGCGCAGCATGGCAAAGATAGAAAGCTGTGCAGACAGATAAAAGCTACATCGTCAGAGGGGAGGCAAATCCCGAGAGCTTTGGGGAACATGAACTCACACCTTCCAGAGTGCCCCAAACCACATACCTGAGTTCCTGACAAATCTTCTTTATTTTCAAATTCCATCCGGATGGGATCATAGGGTGGCAACCCCATGGGATAAACAATCATCACTGCCCCTCGAAGCTGGTCCAAGGCATCTTTCACCATCTCCATAGTGACACAGACGCTGGCTTCCACTTGTTTCTGAAAGCGGGCAGCCACCATTACCTACAACGCAGCTGACCAATGCCCCATTCACCCATCATGTTCTCGTACCAGACCCTTGCCAGACACTGCGCAGGCAACAAAAAGGAATCCAATGGTTCTTCTCCAAAGTAACTGCCATTGATTTCAGGTGCCAAGCCTGCTACCCTGTGGTCTATATTATAGAGCAGACTATAAACAGCCCCCTCGGCGTGGGACAGAAGGAGAAGGTAGGGCTGGCAGAGTAGGCTGGAGTTTGTTTTTGGCCACGAAAGCCGGGCTGAGGAGTTCACGTTCACTGTCGGCCGTGGGCAGCGACTGCCTTTCTGGGAAGGAGTTTGGTAAGGCTGGGAGAGTCAGCTTGCAGCAGGTGTAGAACAGACATAGTCAGAGGGAGGTCAGGCAGAAGGCTCTGGAGAGCACAGAAGAAGGTGGACATAACAGAGAATATATATCTGTCTCTGTAATCCGTTCCTGGCATAGAGCTTCAAAAACCTGTGGCATTTCCTGTGTGACAGGAGTGTCTTTTGTTATTTACAATGAGTCCCTTTTCACCATACCTGAGTTTGTGCTAACATGGCAACCCACGGCTTGCACAAGGAAGCGGCTGGCCAGGCCAGGAAGACTGAGCACATGATCAGTGGGTGGAAGTACCAGCCTCACCCCCCACCACCTCCAAGGACGGGAAGGGGCTACAGACGGAGCTCAGTCACTTGGCCGGTGATTTAATCAGTCACACCTACTTAACAAAACCTCCATAAAAATTCAGGGCATGAAGGCTCAGTGGAGCTTCCTGGACAGTGAACACATTGATGTGCTGATGACGCAACTGGATTCCATGAGGTGAGGGCACGGAGCTCTGTACCCGAGTCCCCCCATGTGTCTCTTCCATCTGGCTGCTCTTGAGGTAGCCTTTACAATAAAACTGTAATCATAAGCATATGCTTCCTGTGAGTTCTGAGTCCCTCTAATGAATGACTGAACCTGAAGAGGGGCATTGTGGGAAGCCCCAAATTGCGGCCAAGTCTGATAGAAGTATGGGCAGCCTGGGGACCCCACTTAGGGCTGGTATCTGAAGTAAGAAGAGTCCTGCTGATGACCTGGCCCTTTAACTTGTGGGATCTGAGGCCGGACGCGGTGGCTCACGCCTGTAATCCTAGCACTCTGGGAAGCAGAGGCAAGAGGATGGCTTAAGGTCAGGAGTTCGAGACCAGCCTCAGTAGGAGCGAGACTTCATCTCTACTAAAAATAGAAAAAACAGCCGGGCATGGTGGCGCATGCCTGTAGTCCCAGCTACTTGGGAGGCTGAGGCAGAAGGACTGCTTGAGCCCAGGAGTGTGAGGTTGCTGTGAGCTAGGCTGATGCCATGGCACTCTAGCCTGCTCATAATAGAGCGAAACTCTGTCTCAAAAAAACAAAACAGGGTGGGGTGGGTAGGAAAAACAAAACAAAACAAAACAAAAACTTGTGGCATCTGATGGCATCTTGTGGCATCTCCAGGTAGTTGTGTCAGAATTGAAGGACTTTGCCTTTAACCTGTGGGGTCTGTGCTAACTCTGGGTGGTTAGCGTCAGAACGGAGTTGAAGTGTAGGATGACACAGTTGGTGCTGGAATACAAAAGGCCACAGGAGGGCTTTAAATAAAGTGGTAGCTGTGGAAGTGGGAGGAGGAGGTGGATTTGAGAGGCATCACAGGGGCAGATGGTACAGGACTGAACTTAAGGCACATGGGTGACAGAGTGGGAAGTGTTGAAGATGGCACTGAGGGTTCGGCCTATAGAACCAAGACACTGATGGTTCTGGTACTGGAAAAAGCAAAGCACGTAGGACGTGCTTGTTCTTAGGTGCCAAATACAGAGGGAGAGGAGTGTGGAAACCAGAAGAGTGTGGAAACAAGACGAGTGTGACCCCAAAGTGTTGGCAGGATGTTCAGGTAGAACCATCTCAGAACCAGCTGGAAATTCAGGTTGCAATTAAGGTAGATGTTATGGGTAGAGGACAGAAGTTTGAGAGTTATCTGCAGGGCTTGGAATCTGCACTTGGCAGGACAGAAAAAAATGCCGAAGGAGAAAGAAGGCCAAAGGAAGGCACAGTGAGAAGTACACGGGCAGAGGGAAGAAGTGATACAACAAGGGAAAGATTTCCACAGCAGAAAGTGTGGGGGGTGAAGTGTAGAACCATGTCCAGGCCACTGTTTTCTTACCACGTTCTGATGTGCTGATGTGACTAGATGTTAGCAGTTATTATTAATACTTTTTAAAAAACTGTTGTGGTCAAATGCATTTTGCAAACACTGGATTGAACCAAGGCCTTTCCTGCAGGGCTTCACAGTGGCTTGACTATATTTGCAGACACACAGGGGCAGCCTTTCCTGAGGCCCTTAAAAGCTTAGTGAAGAGCTTGAAGAGTTCAGGAAGTACTGCTTTGGTAGTAACAGTTTTGCCATGCAAGCCAGGAAGAGCAGGAGAAAAAGCAACTGTCAACCCAGAAGACTTGCAGATGAGGGTGGTAATAATCACCAACACATAAATAAAAGCAAGTCACAAATGCCAATTCTTTAAAGATCCTTAAATTCTTTTCCTGCAGATGCATATTATCTGCATAGCGATGGTATAATCTATGCTTCTCCTTCTATGAAATACTTTTTGTATAAACACTTAAGACAATGACAACAAACTTATTTATATTAAACATATATTACAATGTCAATAAAGTATCTGTAGAGCTATTCTATGGCCACAATATTCAAATATCCTCTACTTAGCTTTCTTAAGTTCTTCAAAAAGGTAAAAGAAACGAAATCAACACACATCAATTCATATCTGTGGTACACGTGAACCTTTGTTTACACAGCTGACAAAAATGTGTGTCTGCCCATGAGAAGTGGGAGGATTCTGGACACTGTCACAATTAGGAAAAGGAAAAGCTAGGGCCCACTCCAAACATGCTTCTATGCTTTAACTCTGAAAGGTGAAAAGAAAGAGAACGGAAAGGGAAAGAGAAAGAAAGGAAAAGAAAAGAATAAAAAAAGAAAGAAAAGAAGAGAACGGAGGAAAAAGGGAAAGAAAAGACTGAGAGATAAGCCATAATTGGAGTTTCTATCCCAAAAGACAAGCTTTAGAGCATCATTTTAAAAAGCTAACCTTAGATATTATTGCTTTGGCTTCTTCTATAGTCTTCTTTAAAACTTGTTTCATTTTTTCATTTGGAGCTATAAAAATAGGGAGAGAGAAAGCATTAAATATACAGCCTCTTTAAAACTCTTCTTAAATATCTCAATTCCTTTTATCTTATTTGTAATAAATAACAATATTAGACATTGAAAATATTAATATAATTTTGTATTAGACTAGAAATGGTTAATTTACGAATATACTGGTTTAGAGATGAATAATGAACAGTTAACTGGTTCATATGAGATATTATTTTTTTTCATTGATATAATTCCTTCTGAAAAGCAAAGACTTCTCCAGATTGAGAATGAGTTTAGGTATGAAAGACGTGCAAGACAACCACTTTCCAGGTTATAATTCAAAGGAAATAATACTAAGAATTCCTATTATCCCTGATATTTTAAAAAATATATTTTTGAGCTTGCAAAGGCCTTGCAGGCATACCGGTTTTATTTCTTCTACTCCTAACAGTGTTTTAGAGACAATGAATTATAGTTTTTTAAATGGAGCTTTTAATGCAGGTTAAAAAGGATATGCCATCAAAAAGGATTATCCTTTCTTCCTTCCAATTCCATGTGATCAACCATATATTGAACAGAAGAATTTCTTCAGTGTTCTGCCAGTGTTCACTGAAGTGCTATGCCCCAGAGACAGGCATGGCCTTGACCCAGTGGAGACCCAGTGCTGACATTCCCACCCTTCCTCACAGAGTGTCTAAAGCAACCGCAACATGTGCAAACAATAACAAAACACAACTTTGAATACATTTTCAACAAGTGTCTGCTAAAAATGATTAGGCTGAACCATATAAAACTGCCAATACTCAACCATTTTTGACTTACAAAAATGGTAATTTCATCTAGTTCATCTAACATATTTATAAGTGACTGCAACTTAGTAAGAGCAGGAAGACAGACACTTCCTTTATGCCTCTAATTTATCATGGATTAGATTTTTACCACAAGGGCTACATAGCACAGTATTTTATAATTTTGTACAGAAATACTGAGATCAATTTTTTAATTTAAAGAATTGCTTTCATACTTACTGGTATATTCAGGCATATGCATGCACAAGAGAGAGAAATGCTCGCTTACCTTGCCCATTCCTTCGTCCGACGTCATCCTTTTTAAACACTGAACCCCCACTGGGTATACATTTTTCACCCCATTCATCCTTCAACTTCAGTTCTTCAATCTGGTCATCAGTCAGTCCTTGCATGTTAGGAGGGAGAAATACGCCATGTTCTGCTAATTCTTCCATTTCTTAAAAACAAGGGAAAGTTAGACAATTAGGTATAATAATCACCACCATAAAACCTTACACCCCCCAAAACAAGGGAAAGTTAGACAATAGGTATGATAATCACCACCATAACACCTTACACCCCACTGGAATGGAAGCTCCCAGGAGTCAGGGGTCCTGTCCATCGGCTCCCTATTTTATTGACCAAACATTTACACACCACTTGCTATGTGCCAGATCTGTCCTGAACCCTGGAAAAGTGTCACCAATTCATCCTCAGTCAACAGAAGCACAGAGAACATAAGAACTTGCCCCCTGTCCCGGTCAGTCTGACTATAAATTCCGTGCTCTAACCCTTCGTCCTATGTCGTGCTTCCTGGAGTTCAGGAGGTACAAGATTAACACTCACTGAAAGCCTAAACACATATTCATATTGGGTTTTACAGTTTTCCAAGTGTCCACTTAGATGATCTCATTTAATTTAACTTTGTATGGTAGACAAGACAGTTACTAATACCTCCATCTTCCTTAATTCACAGCTGTATATTCTAAGGCTTGCTCAGTTGACACAGCTAATACTTTATATAAAAACTTCACAAATAATTTATATAAATCAGTGGGGAGGATTTAAGGCAACTCCCAGCCCTTGCAAGTAGGAGACAGGACAAGGGCTTTGATTTTCTAGTATCATATTCACTACTCAAATACATGGCTTTGTATTTTTCCTAATCCACATATATTTACCCAAAAACCAATCCACATTTTTAATCTTGCCTGCCTTCCTTTTTCCCTTCCTCTTTCCCGACCTCCCTTCCTTCCCATGAAGGAGACCCGTGAATCTAGGGGATCCCATAACACTGTGCGAAGATATCATGTGACCTGTAACATATAATACTATGGAACAAATGGTGTAACTAAATGGGATGTTTCTTGTCTTTCTTCCCACCACAATCTAAGCAACTGGGAAGCAAGGGGCTGGCCTTACCCCTAGTCTTCCCAAGGCTGAGCACTGGTGCTTGAGTCACAGTTGACACTGCCAACTATAAAATACATCAATGGATTCTAAGTTCACTAACAAGACTCTTAACATTTGGCACATTTCCAATCTATAATGTTATCAAAAAAAAAGCTGAGTTTCTTTTCTCCTCAAATGCTTTAAGTTTTAAACAACTTTTCTTCTTCTTCCTCCTTTTTTTAAATAGAGGTGAGGTCTAGCTATTATGTTGCCCAGGCTGAGCTCCAACTCCTGGGCTCAAGTGATTATTGAGCTTGCCCAGTAGCTGGGACTATAGGTACACCCACTACACCCAGCTTAAAAAAACATTTAATATTGAGTTTGTTTTGCAAGCACAGTTAAACCATCTACATGCTCCATGAAGAGGCCATGACCCTTAAGTTCTCCAGGGTGCAAAAATCACATATTTATGTAACTTAATTACATAAGGAATATATCATTTATTACATATATTTATATAATTTATATATTTAATGTATCTGTGCGTACATATATAAACACTCAATAACTTCCCAGATGACACCTGGAGTACCATCAGGTCAAGTTTGAGAGCTGTGCTAAGTGGGAAGGTACTAGCTGCATTTATTAAATCAATTCAAATGAAATAAAATTTTAAAATTCCACTGCTTGGTCGCAGTAGCCACATTTCAAATGCCCAGCAGCCACAGGTGGCTAGTGGATACCTATTGGACAGCACGAATAGGGACTGGACAGCGGTGCTCTGGAGAGGATGCGGAGAAGGCGGCCCTCAGCCTTGTAACCAGAGAAACAGGCTCGCGTCTTCAGGAGTGGGGAAAGGAACTCCACGGCTTTCTCACTGTTTTCTCACCTTTGAAGGGCAGTCCCAAGGCCGGTGGCTCACCACCGGAAACTGCTTCACCTCGGAAGTCTCAAAATAGGGAATTCGCCTTTTAAAAACCCACCCAGTTCTCATCCCACCACTCACGCTTGTTCAAGTGCACCGGCATCTGCTCTCCAGCCGGGTCCCTCGGCTCCCTTCTGGGGCCTCTTCTCCCTCACTCACAGCACCCCAAATCCTGGCTCCGAGAGACGTCTGGGCACACTTGGCCTCGCCCGCTGTCCACCTCCGAGCGAGGGGTGCCAGACCGACCCTATTTTCTCTGGTTCTTTATTCATCTCCGCTTAACCCCGGTGTCCCATTTCAACCTGGGCTGCTGCAAGTCTTTCTCAACCTTCACAAACCTGACCCCTCGCCCTGGCCTGCCTATCTTCCTCCATCCCAGAGGGCCCCGTTTCTCCATCCCTCCCGGGCCCGCCCGAGCCGCCCGCCGGGTCGCACCTGAGCAGAGGCGCTGCACTTTGAGCCGCCCGTTGTAGACGCGGGCCACCTGCACGGAGAGCTCCTCCAGCTCGGTGCTCCCCGGCGCCTGCAGCAGGAACTGGCTCTCGTCGCCTCGCTTCACGTGAAGCAGAACCATGGCGGCCCGGCTGAGGCGCTGGCGCTGCGAGAAAACCCCGGGATGCGCGGCCCGCGGGCCCGGCCGGCCGAGGTCAGCCGGAGGGGCGAACGGCGGCGACGCACTAACCGCCGCGTAGAGGCCGGAACCCCTAGGCTCGGGCGCCCGCGGTGCGGGTGGGCAGTCGGTAGTCCCTTCCGGAAATGGTTGTTGCCAGCAGCAACGATTAAACACACAGAGTCAGAGAGGCCGCCAGCGCAAGATTCCCGAGGGTGGGGAACCCGGCGTGTGCGGAGACCCAGCAGTCCCTTCCCCTACGTCGCTGCTGCCCCGGCAACAACCACACAGTCTGAGAGGGCGGCTGATCCCCGCGCACTGGCTGAGCTGGTCCGCGGACCCCGCTCCCGGAAGTGGCTGTTGGGGCAACTCTCAAATCGAGAAACTGGAGGGGAGCGCGGGCCGCCCAGTCTGGGGCGCCTGGGACCCCAGATCCCAGCCAGGGAGACGGGTGGACCGAGGTGGGGACTGCTAGGTCCGGAGTGCGTGGGTTGGTGAGCACCACAGGCCCAGTTCCACAGCAGCCCGCCCGAACCCGCCTCCTTACAGCCGCTCCAAATCCTAGAGCCATTTCCGCCTCCAGCAGTCTCCACTTCCGGGGACGCCTCGTTGCTTCCGGTCTGAAGGTGTTTGGCGGAGGCGAGCTGAGTAGGTGTTTCGTTGCTCCTCGCTGTTCTTGCTGGTCTAGTTTTCAGGACCCAGGGACCAGAGCGAGTTCCCTCACTTCTTCATAGAGGCTGGTTGGGATTGGCATATGTAGGGTAGCGGCTGTTGCAAGGGCGACCTCCCCCAAACATCCAGCCAGCCATTGTCTAACAAATTCTTTCTGGACGGCAATTGGGGCCAGGCGCCGTTTCTTCTCGGCGCCCCAGATCCAGAGTCACTGCTCCCATGAATCTTATATTTAAGTGTGACAAAGATAAAACAAAAATAGATGGACAAAACAAGTTCAAATGCAGGTATAAAGAAAACTAAACATGGTGATTGACTGTTTAGGTTGGATGGTCAGGGAGTGCCTTAAGGGGTGGTTAACATTTGTACTGAGTAACTGAGCCCTAGCTAAGCAAGATAGTGCAAGGCCTCTACCCATAGTTATCTTTTTGTTCTTGGCAGGGGGCAAGAATACAAAGTGATTCGACTATAACAAGCATCTGCTACTTCCTGGTGCCAAAACTTTGGAATGTTGGTCCTCTCGATTGAAACTGCATCCCAGGGAGTGTGTAACTGTAGGCCTGGAAAAGCCCAAAGCCAATCTAGGGCTTCATATTGAATGACAGTGGATAGAAGGGTGACGGAGTCCAGGGAGAGGGGAAGATGGGTTATCTCTAGTACTGTTGAGGCACGGATTGCCCAGATCCTGCAACAGGCAGTGTTGGTCTGACTGGCAAATATCTCCCCAGGAAGAAGCGGTCTACTGTGTTCTTTTAACTCCTGACTGCTGGCCATACGGTCATCCCATTTCTCCTGAATCCAATTCTGTACTCATCAAGCCAACTTATTAAAAGAAGGTAAAGAGAACCACTTGTCCACAAACTTATGTATTACAGGGCCTGTGGACAGAATTTTTAATATTGAGAACTGCAGACAACCATTGAATAAAAACCCTATCAAATTTTGTTTAAATATGTAGCTTATTAATCATCTGGTGGAAAACCAGATTAAGCTCTTGCAGTATCTTTAAATTTGTCACCACTGGCTGAGCATCATGGCTTTTGCCTATAATCCTAGCACTTTGGGAAGCCAGTGCAGGAAGATCACTTGGGACCAGGAGTTTAAGACCAGCCTGAGCAAGAGACCCCATCTCCACAAAAAATAGAAAAAATTAGCCGATATTAATGTCCTGGTTGTGCTATAGGACTGTAGTTTTACAAGATGTTACCACTGGGGAAATGGATAAAGGGTACATGGGATCTCTCTGAATTATTTATTACAACTACACATAAACCTATTACAATTATCTTAAACATTTTAAAAAGACTATTATCCTGTAACTTCTTAATCAAAGATTAATGAACATAATTCAACTATTTAAGAATCAAAGTTGTTTTGAGTATCAGTCATACAGTCTGAAAAAGGCAGTACTCAGAAATCACTAGCCTTGACTTCTTAATTGGGTCTTTTTAGCCAGTCCCTTTTTTGGTCTGGCTATTTGTGTCCTAATTTCCCTCTGACCCCCAGTTTTTTCTTCTGATGTGGGTCAGAAATTCAACTTTCATGCTTCATGTGTTATTTTTAAGCCAACAGGATTCTGATTGAGGGCCTCTCATGGAATAACTGCATGGGGTTTCTAATGATGATTAGTAAACTCAGAAAATCTTTCTTCTAACTTTTAGAGTAAGCACTGGAAAAATGAAATCTATAAAAATAAAGTTTTGAATTAAAATACCTGATTCGGCAACAGAGTTAACCTATTTTCCCCAAATGTCACTGAACTTCTGTACAGAAAGTACAAGGAAAATGGCTAAGAAAAATTCTTCCCTTTTGAGCGAAGAAGTCAGCACGGTAAAGACAGGTATATTTATTTCACATGACAGCACATTTCACAGGATATGTACATGTCTGTATATCACTGACTTTAATACTGTACTTCTATAAAGTATATAGTTATAAATATTGTGTGCCACATAAGCAATAAAATTCTTACATATAAACAGCAATCTACTATAGAGAACGATTCACAAAGAGATCCTTAGTGTCTAACTTCTGCTCTGCTTTTAACAGAGCTGCTAAATATTTAATAATACACAGAATGGCTAGTTATTTGCAGCATACCTTTAGCTTTCATAACTCTGTGCATTTTCAGCAACTTGCCAAATATAATTTTCCTGACAAAGGCTGAGCTGCTGCTGATATGTATACTTTAGACAGTAGTTTATATTCAATAGGAAACATTGCTCACAGAACTGCAATTTGCACTAGTGAAGTTTACCTAACAACGAATTATTTTGCTAATGGAGAGCAAATACCGTATACACTAGTCACATAGATGTTAAAGCCACAATTTCAACAAGTTAATTCACATTTTGAAGCATACTGCTTATAGTAATACTGCTGTTTAAAAGATACTACTGCTGAAATGATTAGAACCTCCAAAAAGCACAATATAAAACTCACAAGAGTTATTTCTAACAGCAAATACTGGCTGTTAACAGAGAGGATTACTTCTATAAATATAGTATTTTGATAACATTTGAGCTTTTAGAAAAGTGTTTTCCTAATAGATTTGCTTTATGTTAGTGCAATGCAGTTTGCTGTGCTTTTACCTTTTGCTTACTCTTAGCCATGAACTCTATTTTTTGATATTCCCTCAATGCACATCTTTAAAGGTTAAATGTGGACATAGGAATTTAGGTGGAAATATACAACTCTTTATATAAAAGGAACATTAATGTAAGTCTTCATGGGTATAGATGTTTTTAACTTAAACTGACAAAACAACTATTGCTCAAGTTGTTTTCTGATTGGTTTACTTAATGATATCAAAATACTACATTCTGTAAAAATTCTGTGTACTTCTTCATAAAATTAATAAAAGCAGGATCAGTTGCATATTGGCAGTGCAGGAGACAAAATCCACAGCTAATTTGAGGTATAGCCTCTAAAAACTTAAAGCAGCATCATAGATGTGTTTATGTAGCCTCCTAAGTGGGGAGAGAATACGTGCTGGGTATATCCTCAATTCAAAGCACTCTGAAGATGGCTGCTTTCCCTGCTAAAAGCAAGGATCCAAAGCAAAAGCAGCAAAAAGAAAAGTGTGGGAGGAACACGGCCACCATGCACCTTAATGTACACAGAGAAGAGTACAATTAGCTCTAATATTTCTCACTTAACTTGGTGGTCTGTGCCTTCCTTGCATATAAGGCTTTAGTGCTTTTTGGAGAGGGCTAGAATATCCATCCATATGATAATGACCACAAAATATGCTGCTTCCAGCACATTTTGAACCTCCTCCCAGAGAAAAGCATATGGAGGTGCTAGAGTGGAAAGTAACAAGACTGTGTGTATTTGAAGGGTGTGCAATGGTAAAAAATGCCAGTTATGTAGTGAAATTATTCTTGTTGGAAATCAAATTAATGAAATGTTCAAATTACATTTGCAGCCATCTTTTGGTAAGAAGATATTGAAAAGAGGACTTTGTTAGAACTTTTAGGTAAAATTTGGTCTGACTGATATCCTAGAATTTAAATTATGAGTTTTATAAACATGTAAATGTGTATATATGTATATACATACATACACACATACTTCTGAATAAAGCAATGCCTTTCAAAACTGTTTCACTATAACTTTGGCAGCTCTTTGGTAAATACTCATAAATACCAATTGTTAACAAGTATGAAAGGACTGGCGGTAATGTCAGCTAAAAGTTGCGTGGGCTTTTTGAGATTCTTCAGAGAAGACTGACAAAAAATTTCTGAATAAGGACTATTTGCTAAAGTAGTTTTAAACACTTTTTATGGCTACTACTGTCTCCTATTCATCTGAAGAGAAACACACCAAAACTCCAGTTAATAATGAGGATTTTTCCTTATTTCTGATATACACATATTCCAACTCTGTATACATCAAATAGTGGTATTTCATGAAGATATCAGTGCACTTAACAATTACGTATTATTGCACATAATGAATAACTAATGCCCAATTCTTTTGGCTCTACCTGCCAAAACTAAAAAAAAAAAAAAAACCCAAACAACTGTTTTCTATCATATGACATTATCTTTCTGTAAAGTCTAGCGTGGGTGATGCCTTAGATGCCAAGGTTGTGAAAGGATCTACTGGAGGGCTGGTGCCAGGTGGGAGCACAGGGACAGGAGGTGGAGGTGGTCTTCTTGATGGCAACACACAGAAAGAAACATTTGTATCTTTATTCCAGTCATCATCCAATGTCACGTTGGAGCCAGAAAATGAACGTGGTTGATTAGCCAGTAAGTCTGGACAAGCTGACTTTGATTTCCCTTTCATACCAAAGTCGTCTTCTTCCTCGAAGGTTACCCATCCTTTTGGGTTGCTAATTTTTACTGCAGACTGGCCCTGCAGATCAAAACTGTCCTTAAAGTCATCAAGTGACGATGAAGGCTTGCTTTTATTATGACGAAGAGGCTTCAGAGAAGGGAAAGGACTGTTCGTAACAGGCTCTTCTTTGGAGAACCATGAAGTTGCCTCTAATTCTTGAGATTCAGTTCTAAATGGGTTTCCAGGAGTAGCAGTCCTGTCACTGAAAGGATCAGTGCTGGTCAAGCTGGTAATAAATGGGTTTGAAGAACTTCGCATATTTTCCTGGGATTTACTCCGAGCTGGAATTGGAGGCATTGTTGGCATGCAGCTTACAGAACTCAAAGTATTAACATTACTTTGTGTTGCAGAAGGCAACTGAATCAACCTCTTTGGGTTTGGGGTTAGAACAGGTGACATTTGAACAGACAGCTGAGCCTTTGATACAGCAAGCAGATTAAGTGATAGATCTTCAAATGGGTCACCCTTTAATGTTGATTCTCCTTTGACACCGGAGACTCCATTTGTTTTTACCTGGAAAACAAAAAAGAGAATACTGAATAATCAGTTTATATTTACTCTTAATACTCCCTATCCTTCCTGTCTCAATTATTATTCTTTTTGGGGCAGCAAGTACACAAATTTAGAAACTAAAAAGCAGTTTTTGTGTAGTTTATTACTCTGGCAGTTTAAGTAAAATGAAATGAAACAACTAAAATATTTTTCTTTAAAAACTCCTTACTAAATAAATCCTTTTCTTAAATCTATTTTTTAGATCCCTAAGAAATTAGAGTTTATTTCATTCAAGCAAATTTTGAAAGGGTAAGAAAGAGAACTCTACAGAATTAACATATTTGTTCATGTCTAGTTCTATCAAATTTTAACATGAACTTAAGAAACTCATATTTAGAACTTATGCTAAATCTATATAAACTTCCAACACCCAAGTATGATGATGATGTGGTTTCATTGTTCTTTTAAATATATTTTCACTTAAAGTTAATGTTACTATGGAAATGCAACTTTATAGATAAAAAATTAATTTTATTAGTATATTTATATTCATAAACTGAAGAATCTTTCCCTTTTCTACTTGAAAAATGAATTTTTAGAGTTCTTTGCCCACCTTTTTTGAGACAGAGTCTTCCTCTGTCACCCTGGGTAGAGTGCAGTGGCATCATCATAGCTTGCTGCAACCTCCAACTCCTGGGCTCAAGTGATTCTCCTGCTTCAGCCTCCTGAGGAGCTGGGACTACAGGCCTCTGCCGCCACACCCGGTTAAGTTTCTCTACTTTTATTAGAGATGAGGTCTCACTCCTGCTCAGGCTGGTCTCAAACTCCTGAGCTCAGGCAATCCTCCTACCTCGGCCTCCCAGAGTGCTAACATTACAGGCATGAGCCACGGTACCCAGCCTAGTTCTTTGCCTTAAGTTCTCTTTTATGGAATACACAACTCTGAATAATGTGACTTTTCTTAACTGACCTTCCTCATCTTGTGAAAAATGTTCCAAAATATACATGCTATTAATAACCAAAGATAACAATTGCTTAGGCTGGGCACGGTGGCTCACGCTTGTAATCCTAGCACTCTGGGAGGCCGAGGTGGGAGAATCACCTGAGGCCAGGAGTTGAAGACTAGCCTGGGCAACAGAGTGAAACCCCCGTCTCTACAAAAAAAATTTAAAAATTTGGCCAGGCACAGTGGTGCAGCATGCTTACAGTCCTAGTTGTTTGGGAGGCTTGGGGGCAGGAGGTTCACTTGATCCCAGGAGTTCCAGGCTAAACTGAGCCATGATCACACCACTGAGTGCCTGCCTGGGTGACAGAGCAAGACCCTGTCTCTTAAAAAAAAATTATAATTAACTCTATATTATCAATAATCTTTGGATGATTTATGAATAATATAAAATGGAAATATTTGATTGGGTCTGGGACCAAATTCTCCTATGGCAGATAAAACAGTCCACAACAAACACATTACACAGGAAAGGAGAATTTTATGTTCTGTACAGCTTAGAATAGTAGGCACCTGGTCAAGTAAATGCTATACATTTAAATATGTATATTTACATATTTAATTTCTTTATTTTCTTTATTTCTTTAATTTATTTTCATACATAAGAAAATTTTTGTTTCAAAATAAGTTAATGTGATAGAAGCAGCATCATTTTTCCCAATCAGACTTGAAATTACAATGAAAGCCACATCACCATTTATTACATTAGAATTGATTTGTAATCTAAGCAGGATTTGTGATAACAACATTAAAATTGGTGGTATTTTCACAGAGAAAGGTGTTGGAAGGACCTTTAAATAATCTTGTTATAATATTAATTTACATCTTTCTAAACCATCAATTCTTCCTTACCAAACAGAATCCTGCTATTAAAACTATTTTAAAAAATATTTCCCAAAACTAAAAAAAAAAAAATTAAATTTTGTGTTTATGTAATTATGCCATTATTAAAACCAAGAACCAATTTGGTTTTGCCAAATAGGCTTTCATATTACCTAAAGCTTACCTTTTGAAGTTATACTTTTTAGTTTTGTTAATTTTCATAAAAAATGAAGCAAAATATGGTAAAGCATTAGCAAGAACTAAAATGTTTCCTAAAATCCAAAATACTAATAAGAAAAAGAAAAAGCAGGTTTTATGGTATGATAATAGAATTTATTAATGTGGATATGTGGTTTTAAAAATGGGTGAGACTTTAGATGTATGAAGCGAAAGCTTCATACATCTAATATGCTAAGACAGATGAAAAGCACATGTAAGATTGATAAATAATCAGATACCTGTTACCCTGATGGTTGCTCCTGCTTTGAGAAAGGAAACACAGACATCAAAGGAAAGAGTTAGGAGGACAATCCGAGATCAACCAGCAACCCTAACAATTCAGTCAACAAAATACTTTTAGTTCTACATTACATACAGAATCCAAGAGCAGCAATACTTCCGGGTTGTAGCTTAAGTTCAAAAGACAATTCCAATTCCTTTTATAGTTCTGTTGAATTAAGGTCCAAACTTAAATTTTGTCTTTGATTACTAACCAGTTCGAAGTTTTGTTATTCCAAAAATAACATTCCAAATAGGTTTTTGGAGCTCTAAAATATTTTAAGCAGCCTGTTATGGACTGAATGTTTGTATCCTCCTCGAAAATTCGTATGTTGAGGCTTAGCTAAGCCCCAGTGTTATGGTATTTGGAGGTGGGGCCATTAGGAGGCAATTATGGTCAGATGAGGTCATAAGGGTAGGTTCACCATTATGGGATTAGTGCCTTTATGAGAAGAGATACCAGGGAATGTGCACGGGGGTGAATACGTGTGCTCCCTCCAGGCACATGCACTGAGGAATGACCACATGAGCACACAGTGAGAAGGTGGCTGTCAGCAAGCCAAGAAGAGAGCCCTCACCAAAACTCAACCATGCTGGCACCCTGATATTGGACTTCCAGCCTCCAGAACTGTGAGAAAATAAATTTCTGCTGTTTAAGCCACTCAGTCTATGGTATTTTGTATGGCTTCCTGAGCAGTATAAGACACAGCCTTAGGATAGCCTATGGATGTAATTTTTAGAGAAGATGTATAAAATGGTATTACTTTGCAAAATCACAACCAAATTAGTATTTATTTTAACAAAATGGTCAGGATCCAGGCTTGTTCTATAGTACTCAAATTTTTTGAAGGATGATACTATCATTAATTCACCTCATAATTTATTAGTTGGAAGATACAACAAGAAACTGGATCTTTTATTCTTTAAAAATGAAATAATAATCTTTCTATAATATAGCAGTACTTTTAAAATCTAGCATTCTCAAGAAACAATTTTGAGAAGAATCTTCCCCAGTCCTAAAGTTTACCTTATTTTTAAATGGCAAAGCTAATTTTGACAAGTTAAAGAAACACTATCTTTAAATATATTAAGCACTTTAGAGTTTCCTTGAATTTAAGTGAACACTGTCTTGATGCTCTCAAAGTTATGTGCACTCTGGCACTGGATAAGAGAGTAGGAACAGGTTTATACTTAGATGTCTGGGGCTGTTGTACCCTCCAGTAAATGGATCTAGAATGCTGAGATTTTCTACCTGGTCTCTTCCCTCACCATCAACTATCATGTCAATAGGACAGCACTGAGTTGTCTTACTTTACGTCCTGTTGGATTTCCCTACTTCTGGTTCTTAGCTGATAACCAGATGACTAAGATGCTGGAAGTCAGACAGATAAGTCAGGCATTTTTCTACTTTGTAAAGGATATATGATATGTTATACAATCATTCAAATTAAAATAATCTTTTCTATATAGAATTATGAAGAACATTTAAATAATAAAAAGTAAAACTGGGTCATGTATGTTTGTATGTGTTAAATGCCTTGTAGATTTGGGACAAGATTAATAAAGACTTGTAAAAATGACTGTGCAATTCTAAAACTATTTCATGTCATTACCAAAATATCAAATTTGTCATATTTAAAAATCTCACCCTTGTCAGGTTTGAAAATCTTGTATATTTTTCAATTTATAGCTACTTCAGAGAATTTAAAATTTATTATTTTCTGAATAGGTATTATTCTTATGGTTCAAAAGTCAAAAGGTACAAAAAGGTAAAAAGCTTCCTCCTCACCTCCCACCTGGCCCTGGCCCCCTAGGATTGTGCATTCCCTGCAGGAAACTGTAATCACTTTGTGATCTTTCACAAAGACAGTCTACACATAAACAAGACCCCCTCCCTCCAAAAAAGAAAGGGTGTCTGTGTATATAACCTTCAGTGGAGTTTGATATCAATGACTGAGGCAAGAAGAAATTTTAGAATTTCGTGTAAACATCTTTGTCTTTTTGATGAACTTTGACAAGATTTAAGAACACAATCTACCATGCCACACACAGAGCACATGCTGTGGCCAGCAAATCACTATACTCATTTCAATGAAAAACAGACATCAAAACAATTGAAAATCATCTCAGAAAATGCTGTTTGGCAATCATTGACATATTCGTGCTGTAGTACTGTTTGTCATAAGAGGATTTTATAATAACTGCAATCTTACTTAATAACAGTTTGCTCTTCCTGAAGTTTTTCAGAGAATCTACCTTCATATTCTTAAACCATTATAGAGTTTTATGAATTATGATATATTTCTAATATAAAATGGATGCCCTAAAACAGTAATAAAAAGCTTGAAGTGGCTAGTTTGAAAGTTTTTTCGCCTCCAATTACATTTAAAAAAATAAAATACACTACAAGAAAATGAAAAGAAAAATCCATGACTCACTAAAAGCAGATTGGCAGAGAGAAAAGAATAGTGGACATTTACTCTTAAAAAATTTCTACCACTATAAAATATCTTCATCATCCTCAATTTTCTGAACTGAAAAAAATGTAGAATACTTTTTGATATTAATCAGCTTAAGAGAATATTTTATTTTTCTCTATTATATATCCTTCAGCTTTTACAAATGTGACTAATAATCTAATGAGTGCTGATTGCTAACAATATTCAGATTTATTAAGAGTCATATTTACTTTAATATTTCTTTTCACCATGTAGAAACATAAAGAAACTGTTAACTTCTGCCAACTATGTGAACATACCCATATATCTGTAAAAATAAATGCAAATTATTACTTAATAAGTAAGCTTAAGGGATATTGCCAATATGTAGTATTTCTGTATTTTAGATCTTTCCAAAGTTTAAAATCAGACTTTAAAAAATTTACACATTTCTTTGGCCTTGATGGCATTTTCAAGTTAAGACTTTATATATGGTTAGACAACAAAAAATGTACTTACTAAATTTCATTTTCATTTTAACAATTTTCTTGAAATGTACATAATAAAAGTAAAACAGCTCCAAATAAAAATAAAACAATTTAACATACATGATCATTCCTCTATTAAAATAACTTCATATATATATATGTGTGTGTGTATATATATATATATATATATATATATACACACACACACCAGAAATCTTTCCAATTTGAGGTAACAGAGCCTGCATGAAAGTATGATTTCAGTACACCAATGCAAGGGCACTGTTTTCTGTGAGACACTAATGAGGTGACTTATTATTTTGATGGTTTTTACTCTGGTGAATAAGCCTACTGCTACAAGCCCAAATAATCTAAACCTATCCAATAACAACTATAACTATTCGAAATACATAAGGAACCCCAGTGCCAGCTCCAATGCAGAAAAGACCTACTGACTGCATCAGAAGGAACTACAGGATATTCTCTGTTTATTGGAAAATAACCACAATGCCAATGGTCCAGGGACTGATCTGATCTGCCTCTCTCCAAGAAGTGACAGCCAAAACTAATTACTGTGAATGATATAAAAAATAAATTATATCTTGTTCATCCTAATTTATTAACTACCCAAAGATATATATATGTGTGTGTGTGTGTCACAAACTTTTAACATTAACATGAGAAAATGGCCTGGGACTTGAAAATGACCTATAGAACCCTGGTCCAGGATCACTCTCTGAGAATTTCTGATCTAAGCAACAGGTTTAAAAAAAACACACAAAACCCTCAAATAGTTACTAATAGCATGCATTTGTTATGTGACTAGTTTGAGATGTCAAATGAGATTCATTTGTTGAAGTGATATCTCAAGATGCTACTAATATCAAAAGAAAAAAAGAAAATTAAAGCTCACATTGATTTTTTATAATAGCTAATAATTTTATAATAGCTAATAATTAAAATAAGTATGTTCAAAAACTACACCATACACATCAAAGATAATATTTTGTGTAATAGTGAGACTTACTTGCGGCTGTGATGGAGCTTCTGAAGGCAAGCTATGGGATGACCTGCTCCGAGGTGGTGGTTGTGGTGGGGTTTCCAAATTTGGCTGCGGGCCAGACTGAGGCATAGGTGCTGCCACAGGGACAAGAGGCTCCTGCAACCTCTGAGCAGGTGGGGGTAGAGAAGACTGTGGAGAAGGAGCAGCCTGAGGCTTCAGTGGTTCAGGAAGGAAAGCTGAGCCTAAAAAAACAATGATGTCAGATGTTAGGTGTATTCTAGAAATCCATGTTTTTCCTTCTTTAGTGAAATGTTAGGAAAACATTCTAGTTGCTTCCCCCGCAACAAGTAGACTAATTTCTTGTGGAATAAAGAAGGAAGGATGGCCCTATTTGAATATGTCATGGAAAGTGGGAGACGACAGAAAGGAAAAGAAAAAATGAAGGTAAAATATAGAACAAAACTGGAGTGGTATTTCTAATACAGCCTACCTTTGGCTGCTTCTGAGGGCTTGCTTTGGCTTTCAGGAGTCAGTCTGCCAGCAGCTGCTCGTGCATGGCTCTGGGGGGCACTGATAACTCCAGCACGGGGCGGAATTATCTAGAGACAGGAAACATGACACTAGAGACATTTCCTTATTTTCAACAGATAAGATTTTGTAAGAATATTTGTTTTTGCATCTCGTTTACTCTTCTCTAGTATTATTCCCCATCTTGTCATTTTAATTGCTCTCTGTTTATAGCCGTATAGTGATAAATTTTAAAACCTTTTTTTGACTGTTCACTGTGTGCCAGGCACTATGTCAATTAAGTACTGTGTGGGCATTTTCATTTCATCTTCAAAATATCCCTTAAAGGTAGGTATTATTTTATCATCCCTACTTCAAATTAAGATGAAGAAAGATATACTTGTCCAAGGCCTACAGTTAGAAAATGGAGCCAAGATCTAAAGTCATGTCTGAATAACTGCAGGGCTAGGGTTCTTAACCATGTGCCATGTTGTCCTCACGGAAGACACTGGGACAATTTTAAAGCACACGAGGAGATGGAGAGATACATACCTGAGCAACTTCAGAAAATCTACACCCTGAGATAGATAGTAGATTAATTAATTAATTAGAGATGGGGGTGTCACTGTGTTATCAGGGCTGGACTAGAACTCCTGGGCTCAAGCAATACCTTCATCTTACCCTCCCAAGTAGCTGGGACTACCAGCATGTGCCACTGTACCCAGCTAGATTTGTTTTTTAAACATAAAAGTTTTGAACACCTAACTCAGTATTCCAAATTAAATACATTGAAAAGCACATTGGCAAAAAATATTTTTTCTATTTTCATATGTTTGCTGAAGGCTCTAAGCCCCAATACTTATTTTAAGCAAAAGTTAATCTACACTTTTAACCTCACAAAAATCCCGACTTCCTTTCCTACCCTTAAAGTGCTAAACAGAATAAAGTTCTTGTGGGAAGTGTGATAGTGGAGTCAGCAAATGGCAATTTTGCCTTTTTGAAAAAAGGACAATGGGTAATAGATATCTTTAGGTATATTCTACAGCCATTCTAATTTGGAAAGTAATATTACATATAGAAAAGTATATTCAGATTGTTAAGCAGACAGCTACAACAGAAAAGACAAACAATTTCTATCTTTATCAGAAATAGTTTCTTAAATTGTCACAGCCTTAGGAAGAGTAATAGCTCCCAGTTCCTCATTCTTCAGATATGTGTCTGTCAGCACTTCAGGGTCTACTGGAGTAGCCTAAGTCACTGATTACTGATTTCCATTTCCTCTTTCTCTCTCTCTTTTTTTTTTTTTGGTTACCTGTTAGCCCAGAGAAAATTTTCATTTGGATAAATAATGAAAAATGTATGTGTATAAGAGAACATATGATAAACATACAGACAATCACAGATACATAAGGTAGGGAAAAACCCTGCACCACCACCTGCTCACCTATTTTTAATACTGTTAGAACCAGTTTTAGTATACTGACTCTATCATAATATTTTTTCTGAAATCTCATTGAAATCCTCCTTACTGAGGGATGATTTTATATCCTCATTAATTATTCAAATAGTATGATAAAAAGCTGCCCAAATACATCACTTCCTCATATGACACACTCTAAAATATTTATTTCATGACCATAATTATTTTAAGCAAATCACTTTTATTCAAATAAGGAAATCTGTTTAGTTACTTTCAAAGAGTATGTTAAAATAATGTTAGAATTGAAAGGTACTTTAGAGACCATCAAGTGCAATTCCCTCATTTTAGAGTTGAGGAAATTGAGGTCTTGAAGGGTCACATGATCTCTCTAAGGTAACAAAAGTAACTAGTAGCAAACTGGGGGGATCTAGAACTGATATCCCTTGGCTCCCAGGCTAAGTTTTACTTACCGGTCTGGCTACAGCGTATCCAGCAGGTCCTGGACCTACAAGTCCTGCTTGAGGTGAAGACTGATTGCGTCCTACAACAAAGACAGCACATCATATTTTTAAGTTAAAAATAAAAAGCGAAAAGAATCAAGAAACCATGTACTTATGTTCCAAGTGTTTCATGGTCCAGTTTTAAGAGTAAAGTAGCTATATATAAGTCTTTTTACCTATATCTTTCCGTGTTGTTCCAGGGCTTTTGGGTGCTTTGAAGCAGGAAGGAAAAAAAAATTAGTCATAAGTAAACAATAAAGCAATATCACATAATATCGGTTGGCTGTTCTGCTTCATTACCAGCAGAATGGGGGCATGAGAGGGTAACAAAACAAAGTGCTTTGCTTTGTATCATGATGAAGGGTGTTATCAGTACTGAATGAAATACTCCAAAAGAGAGAAAAATTAGAATACTTAGCCCTTTATAAGAGACAAGTGTCTGATACCTCACTTATGGGGCTACTTTTAAGGTGACATTCCGCACAGAGCTCTCTCTCTCATCAGCCTTGAAAACATACAGTCAGCCATATGCATGGTCACAAGATGCAGCACTGCTGCTTCTCAGAGCCTGGCAGGCAAATGGCTCCTTAGCAACAGGATTTATCATTTATCAAGTTACATAAGAGGCTCCTAACAGCACCGTTTTAGGACTTCACACTGTGGATATCATTGCGGATAAATGAGGAGATCCTTTGGATTCCAATAACAAAACCCTATGATTAAGACAGAAGACAGGCATATCTTATTATCAAAGACCGGCCTTATGGAAGACTGTTAGAATACCATTCAAACTCATTAGAGAGACAGCTGAAGGACAAAATGAAATAAATCACTCTTGGGGTCAAAAGGAGTAGGAAGGACTATCAAGGCATCATTTTAGATCTACTCTCCTTTTTGGACAGAAATTCAAGTATAATTGTTACATGAAATACACTGGCCCTTTAATCACTATAACCTTAACAAATGGCCTGTAGTCTTAATGTTCCTTTAAGCAAATCTAGCTCAGTACCCATTTACATAAAAACAGCTATGTTATAGTTGAAATCATCCACAAAATTCTGTATTCTTGGATTTGAATTAATAGAGTTTAATTATAATTACTAATTTTGGAAACTTCAGATTAGTACACTTCTAAATATCTGACTTACTTCTGAAAAGAATTTTGAAGGCATTCTTTTTAAATGGTTATTTCACAAGCTAAGTATGTACAAAATACATACGAAACAGTACAAACAACATAAGAATCTCAGAGAAATTAAATGGATATCCATTAGAAACTATACACAACAAAGAATGAAAAGAGAAAAAATACAAGGTATACATTAAGGAGGCAGAGGAGAAGTTTACAGTTGGACTAAAAGAGACGTAGTATGCTTTTAAACATGGGGGGAGGGCTGACATTGAGAAATAAAATGAGGGAATCATTTCTAAAATGCAAAAGTCTTATTACCTTCCATCTCTCTCCTAGCCACCCCAGGACTGGGAGGGGCTCCAACACCTTTTTAGAGAAAGAACAGAAGCTATATATTGTGCAGGGCCCACAGCACAGAATGAAAGGCAGGCACACATGATAATTTCTGCATTGAACTTACTTTTGCAAAGGCTCTTTTATTGCTTTAAATTTCTTCAAAGATATCAATAGAAAACGAAGTGACTTTAGATGCCTAGCCCAAACCTGAGTCCCTCTTTTCCTCAAACAGAAGAGTAAAAACAGGATGACAGTTTCCTTTTTATGGGAAATAAATTACTAGCTGTAGGGAACTTTTAAATATATTTAATAAAGGCCTTTGCTTTATAATCATCTCATTCCTTGTATTTAGAGCAAATAAAAACTCCAATATTTGTCAGAAGGAAAAACTCATAAATGAAGTTTCAATTTGATTTTAAATTTTTATGAGACTACACTGGTATCCTAGAAATTAAGTTTTTGATGCATTACTTAAAAAAAAACACCTCTAAAAGTATTATAATGACTTTCCCCAAGATTACTGCCTTAAAGGAATTATTGGTTAAGGGATAAAATATCTACAAAAGAATTATGAAGAGAAATAATTTTTTTTAATTAAAACAGATTTCTAATTAAGTCACTGGGTCACTAATAAGACAGAATTTTCACAAATTCATTTTAAAATTTATTTTTTACAGATTGTTTTCCTAATTAAAGCAGAAGATAAATAGAAACTATCACAAAAATAAAAGCAGGAGTTTGCAATGGGAAACATTAATGTTTTCTGTAAGTCAATGAAAAAATTTATCACCTAGCAGTATTTTGCATAAGCTGTAATGCTGAAATAATTTAGTTATCCTTATTGTACAAAGTCATTAAAATCCACACACAGGCAAAGTCAGTCTTTAATAAGACCTAAATTGGTCAACAATGTCAGTTAGAATAGACCAACTACATAAGTACAGTGGGCCTTAGTTATATTAAACGGAATTTGCAAAAGCTCTTCTGAGGAACTGTGAAAATCCACCTTATCCTTTCCTGAGAATGAGATCAAATAAATTTGTCAGATGTATAACTCCAAGACTTTTCATGTAAGCCAAACAAGCTACACTTGAAACAAAAAGTGATCTGTTGTGAAAAAAAGTTTCCTTATTGAAAAAAAGAAAATCATATAGTTCTTATATAAACAGATGAAGCATGAGTTTTATGACAAGTTATAATAAATGCAAAATGAAAGATATATTTCAGATAATTATTATAATGCTAAATTGCATTCCTAGGAAACTGCTAATCCACAAGCTTTTTCACTAGAAAAAGAAGGTACTAGAGCATCAACTAATTTTGGGAAATATTCTGAAGTCACCTGAATCCCTTCTGAAATTAGTATGACTTTTGAGGATTAAATTTTTGTAACTAAATTGACTATTTTTATGAAAAAAATTCTATCAGACCTGATGAGTGGTTCAACTATATTTACCTGGGAAATGGAAGCCCTCATTAGTCCTATTCACAAATAAAACTAACCTCAAATCTTTTACTTAACAGGAATATAACAGAAGTTTGGAGCTATTTTTAATTGGAGTATATATGTCATTCATTTTGACTTTTATCAAACAAACCTAAAATGTCTTTCAGTTGTAGAGATCAAACTCCAAAACATTAATGAACCAAGATTCATACATGATAACAAATGTAAATGGTTACCTCCAAATTCTTTTCTAGCAGGTGCAGGACTCCTAGCCCCTTATAGTTCAAAAGAAAATATGCAGCAGAAAGGAAATGACAGTAAATGAAGAATTGAAATTCCAGTCAAGGTTTTATTAACACTATAGTATTCATTATGTCAAGTATTATGTAGGAATTACATATTAGTATCTAGGTACTATTAAAAAGCTATTATTCAATACATATAATAACAACAACTCTACATTTAAAAATATAAAACTCTATATTATAAACTTTACAGCAATTAGTAAATTTTAATGATTTTATGCTTATAAATCCTGAAATGAGGATTTTAGAAAAAAAAAATTAGCCCTAGTTTTACCTAAGAACAGTTTATACACCTAGCTACATGAAACTAGCAAAAACAAAACAAACATCTCTAGTACACTGGCTGAGAAGGCAACTATGAAAACAAGTTAGAGAAATCTTCTGGGCAAACAGTCTACCTGGTCTTTTAAGCCTACCATGATCTTTAGAAAGAACCTGAGAAGTAGCAACAATGAGAGAAAAACAATAAAATCTAGAAGCTTAGAGATTGGAAAACATGCAAAACATTTTAAAGTGGAGGAGAATTTTAAATCTAGCAGAAATGAAAATAAAATAGTCTGTCACCTGAAGGTGGAGGAGGCCTCTGCGGGGGAGCAGGACGCGTGGGAGGAGCAACAGGACGGGGAGGTGGTGGTCGCTTGGGCTCCAGGGGCTGGGCAGCATCTTTCTGCTGCAGCGGGGCTGCTGGCTGAGTGTCAACAGGAGAACCTAGAACAGCACATTAGGTAAGATCAGGTTCCAAGTGGCTGCCGGCAGAAAGGAATGGTACTTCACATACATACACACACACACGTACACACACATATATATACCTGTGTTCTATTTTACTAATTTTTAAAATTTATACAATAGTGTAAAGAAAGGGCACATATTTTCAGTATGAATGACAAAAACAGTCTACCATTAAACTACCCTCTGGTACTATGGCAGCAAAAATGCTACCACCATGCTGACTTCTCACCTAGGCCGCAGGTGTTGAAAGCTGATTTACTAAGTGGCCCTTGTCAAGAAGGCACAAAGTATTGTTTAAGTCATTTGTAGTTTGCTGGCCAGCAGAGAGAAGAAAAATAAAAGCCCAAACAGTTATGGGGTTCTTTTTTTTCTTTTTTTTGAGACACAGTCTCATTCTGTCGCTCAGTCTACAGTACAGTGGCATCATCGTAGCTCACTGTAACCTCAAATTCCTGGGCTCAAGTGATCCTCCTGCTTCAGCCTCCTGAGTAGCTGGGACTACAGGTGAGTGACACTGCATCCAGCTGATTTTTCTATTTTTAGTAGACATAAGGTCTTGCTCAGGCTAGTCTCAAACTCCTGAGCTCAAGCAATCCTCCCACCTTGGCCTCTCAGAATGCTAGGATTACAGGCGTGAGCCCGGCCAAGTTATGGGTTCCTACCATAATAGAAAATTATTAATGATCAGACTTGGACAAACCTAATCACATAGAAAAAGGATTAAGAACAATTTTCATCTACTAACAGGATGATGAGTTTCCACTGAGAGCTTATCATCTATGAATTTTCTTCTTTTGTATGCATATTAAAACAGGGTACACTTTAGCACATGGGTACAACAATTAAACAACAATGGCTCTCCAAAATCAAACACATTGGCTAGAGCTGCAGTTTAGGTCTGTGGCCTATTAGGAACTGGGCTGTGAATCACTGCCTGAACTCCACCCACCCACCCCCACTGCCCACCCCATGGGAAAACTATCTTCCATGAAACTAGTCTCAGGTGCCAAAAACGTTGAGGACCACTGGGCTAGAGGTAGTCTTACAAAACTTAAAAAAAAAAAAAAATACACACTCTGTGCACTTGGAGGCCCAGAAGTTCTTGATGGTGCTCGGCTTGGTCTGACAGGAAGGGAAGGTACAGGAACCTCTGACATTGTAGGTGACTGGCAGGGACTGGTCCGGGGTGAAGAGCTCGGAGAAGTGCCAAGGCCAGAACTTGAAGATGGCTGGAGATGCTGAGGAAGAAGTTCCTCCACTTCTGCACTATAGTCATCAACATCACCTAAGGAAAAGCAAGGTTATCAAAGATACCACCATTTTAATTTGCTCAGAGATTCTTTTTTACCTTAGGTCTTAAAAAGTTAAAGTATACAAAACAAACATGTCAATGTTATGGCATTACAAATGCATGTGGATTAATCATGTTAGGCATTAATAATATAAAGATATCCATTATTTCAGAGCAACAGGGTGCCAGGACACTAACCACATGGAGCTGGGGTGGCTCAGTGGGCTTTCCATATTCCTCTGAGAAGCTATTGTACAGTTGGCTCAAGTTTTCTGCTGTCCCTCCAAACCTGTCCTGCGCTCTGTGGAAATGCCCTGTTCCCCTGTCTGACCCAGGTCCCGTGTTAGAGTCAACAAGCTCTCAGGCAGCCATAAGCCTTCCCCAGAAGTCCCCTCCCTGGCACAACCCCTACCGTACAAAGACCCTCTTTTGCTTTAACTGAACATTGGTTCTCCCAAGGTCTCCTTATTTCCACTTCCCTGAGGATTGGAAAGTGGGTCGGGATACCCCTTGCAACCTAACTCCAATTCCAGGACATTAATTTTCCAACCCTGAACAAAAAGTCCTACACTGCTTTGAGGCTATGCCATTAGGAATTTATGTAACAGCCTCCACCCCCACTTGCTACAGTAATCTCCAACCTCCATTCTTCTGTCTCTTGAACCTGTTCATTGAGAACTAAGCGGAGAGCAGGATGCTAAGTAGAGCCCTATCATCTTTCTGCGTGACATCAAAGTCCATGTGGACAGCCTGTCCAACAACCTCAATGCCTTGGTCTCATTCTTACTGACACTTACCTCCACTCCTAACACACGCAACCCTCTGAACTACACCACCTCTGAAATAAACAACTCTACAGCCTCTCAGCCTTTCAGTTCTCTCCCTCAGTCTTTCTTTCTTTCTGTGACCTCATCAGGACCCAAGGCTGAACTCTCTAATTCTCACCCTCATCGGATTCTACTGTCTTCTGTGTCTAGCTTCAGATTCTACAGTTCTTCATTTCAACATTCCCCTAACCCACTCTTCTTCCATCCCACCAGCTTGACCAATCTCCACCCCTGCCTGATTCCACTACTATTTCTATGGCTACACTTGGGCTGCTGAGTGCTGCTGCTAAAGAAATTCATGTGGACACACAGTCCAGATGACAGCAGTCACACAGACTGTGTGCTTCTCCACCTCTTCTGGGCTCCCAAAGATGCCTGGAAACTCCATGATATTTCCAGGTTGGCTCTCCCTCTCACCCCTTCTCAGGAGCTTTATCTCAAAGCTTCTCAACTTTACTGAAACTGTGGATTGCCTCTCTCCTTAAGGTAACTTCAACACTTAACCTTCACAGAGAAAAGAGGTGTCTTATGAAGGGAACACCCTCTTCAATAGCCTGCCCCAAGCCCAACTCTCATCACACGCTTAGGTATTTGTGGATGACGAATGTGTCCTACCCACCTCAGTTTTCTCAGTGACCTTGTTCTAATTCAGTCCTGCCCTTACCCAATACTGTCAGCCCTTTCCCCTTTACCAGAATTTTCCCATCAGCACTAAGCACTCTCAAGCCTCTCCCGTTTAAAAAGAATGATCCCTGGATTCCCTATCTGCCTGGAGCAATTTCCCTCTTCTCTCTTTTCCCCCAATCTCAGTCAAACTTCCTTAAAGAGCCGTCTACAGACACCCTCTCCACTTCTTCGCCTTCTATCCATACCAATTTGCCACCATCTGGCTTCATCACACCACTGAAATTATTCTCATGAATGTCACTAACAGCTTCCCTCCCTGTTATTCATCAAGAGGACAAGTTTCTGTCCTCATTTCTCTGTGCTACAATACACCACTGACTACTCTCCTTTCCTTGTTCCACTTCCTTCCATTGATTTTTAAGCACGAAATTGATCTATAACATTTCTAATTGTTTCTTCTCATATTCTTTCTAGGGATGGCCACTTTCTGTCTAGCTTTAAATTCTGTGTTTCTACAAATTTTATCTCTGTGTTTCTCCATATTCCATTCATTCTCTCCTGTCTTTCCTTGACCCTACTGGCCAAAGAAATAAAATGTCCATGGCTTTACTGGCCATCAGAGCTTCCCTGTGAGTCCAGAGCTCTTTCCTGAGCAATAGACCTACATACTCAACAGCTGACACTGACTAGACTGACTCCACAGGCACCTCAAATTCAACATGTTCAAACTTAAATTCATCTTTCACTGCACACGTACTCTTCTCCCTGCATTTTTTCCTTCATTTACTCTCTCAAAAACTTGCTTGCCTCATCAATTTAGATCCTTTTTCTCCCCAAGGTCTGTGGACATACCTTCTTCTGGGATCACTCCTCTCTACCCTCCTTAATCCAATCTCCCCCAGTCACTGGATTCTCAACTTAAATTTCAATTCCTCTGGGAAATTTTGCCTAACTTCCCAAATCCAGGTTAGGTAACTATCCCATGAGCAACAGCACTGGTCACTGTCACATTTATGCCACTTTATAATTGCCTGCTTAATTGTGTATAACACCCAATAAACTGTGAGTTGTAGGAGGGCAAGGACCACAGCTGTTGAATTTCCAGCACCTAGCATATACCTGGCACATAAATATGTGTGGACTAAGTAAACAAATGAACAGAGAATGTGAAAACTGGAGATAATCTTGAAAGATGTTTAACTCTTGAATGTGGTATCTAGGTGGACAGGGTATCACAATATATTATCATTTTATAAACTAAGGTATGCATTTTTATTTTATTTATTTATTTATTTTTAGAGTTGGGGATCTCGCTCTTGCTCAGGCTGGTCTCGAACCCCTGAGCTCAAGCAATCCTCCCGCCTCAGCCTCCCAGAGTGCTAGGATTACAAGTGTGAGCCACCGCACCCAGCCCAAAGGTATGCATTTTAATGAAAAATATACTAGGATAATACAGATTATAGTATTAAAAATGCATTTTTAACCATGTTTACGGAAATCATTATATCCCAATTAAATGGTTACATTTATATGGATGGCTTCAGTTTCAAATATATGTGTTCCTAGCCACTTTGAGTCTTTTTTTAATTATGTTGAAACATACCCTTTTTTGCAATAATTATTTTAAACACATTTCTGTTGTCAGAATACCCACTTGGAAGTATTATTTTTTTTTAACCTCAACTTTAAATATTGGAACTAAAGTGTTCACCAAAAATACCAATTTGGGCTATTATCACACCAAAATATAAACTAATATCTAAGAAACCCTTACTATTTAATGGCAGGATGGCAAATACATTTAAAGCCTAAGTGTAAGCAAAATAAATATAAAACAATGCAAAATAAATTCTAATTAATACTGCTAGGTATGTCCCAAAAAGAAGAAGAAAAATAAACTTGTATATTAAGACTGTGTAGGTGGGAAGAAAATCTATCTAGAACTACAAAAGTAAATGTGTTCAACAAACCTTCCATATCAAAATCTGCCGTGACCTCCGCATCTTCACCAAGCAGGGTAGAGCTCGTTGATGATGGCAATGCAATGCTAATTTTCTCTAAACTCATTTCTTCTTCCAAATTTTTGATCCAGTCTGGACTTTTTAAAGTAATAGTTATAGTCCGATTCAATAACTAATTGAGTAAAAAAGATATAAAATAAAAATTCATTAACATGAAAATTAACCATTTTGGAATAAAGGGGCTGCCTTAGTTATACTATGCAATGGTAGACACAGTTAATTCAACAGAATTCTTTCACATATATTAAATTTTTAATTAGTTTAAAAGTTGTTTCAGTTCTCCCTTTAAAAGCCAGTGGTGCTAAATAAACATCTTCTTTTCTAGGCCTCCAGATTCAAGGGTTTTTTTTTTTTTTTTTTTTTTTTTGCTAAAGAGTATCTATCTTTTCCTGGACATGTATCAATTCACTGACAACTCTGCTACATAATTTTGTTTCCTTTGATTTTGATCCAGAGGTTAATTGTTTTTACTATCTCTTCTTTTTACAGAAGAGACAGTAGAAAAATCTTTAAAATAGATTTCCCGTTCATTTGGTCTTTACTAATTTGGCATATGGAGCTGCTGTATTGTCAGCTGCTATATGCTAACCATACAGTTTTAGCATTTCAAATGCCAGAATACTGAAAGAACTGAAGACCATTTTAAATCTTTAACAAAAATTAATCATTCTAAAAACAGAATGACTGCTACCTATGAAACTGGCACTCTGTCTTTCCTATAAATTTGAGTGGCTTTTAGACAACAGTATAATCTAAAACAACCAACACATTAAAATTGAGTTATACCATGTCCTGTCAATGTGTTTTTAAACAATACTTTTAAAAAACTTGCCAATAACTGTAAGACTCCACAGTTAAGGATAAATTGTGTACTAGAAAGAATTTCTCATTTAAAACCCATATACACATAACAAACTTGCTTTCTAAATTGTAAGCTCTCTCTCACATAGTTTCAACTTCCTCTATTTGAAGAGTTTATTGACGTGAACAAGATGTTACATTTGGTAACTGCAAATAAACTGTACACCTGTAACCAATATGCTGTGCTGACAGTTGGCACCTTTATGGGTACCAATCTTCCTTGGCTCTAAGTGTTACTGACATTAGAATTCCTAGAAGGCATAATGATGGAGACAATGAAAGCTGATGACCTGAATGGCACAGCTGTGTTTAATAGTCACTGAGCATCCACACTGAGCTTTGAAGTCAGAGTCCTAAGAACTCATAATCCTTTACTTGCTTATTAGATCTGAGCATTAATCAATTCAATTTCAGAACTTAGCAACATGCTTTAGAGGTTATATATTACTTTTTAAAGTCAACAAAGTTCTTTTATATTTACCAAAGAATACTAACAAGCATTCTGAAGCCTGGATCACCATCATGGCCATTTAAAATGTAATTCCTTAGAAATAACCACTTGGTAGAGATCAGGGCCAAACGAAAAGGAAGAAATTTAGATGACAGAAAAGAAAATACTCAAGAAGGTACACAGGGATTCCCTGGAATGTTGGTTTTAATAATCAAAATTTGGAAGCAATCTAGATGTCTACTAATATGAGTTTGCTTAAATAAATTTATATATTTATCCATGTAATGAAATTTATGCAGCCATTAAAAATGACATATTTGTTTATATGGAAAGATGTCCATGACACAGACTCAAGTAGAGAGGTAGTGAGAAAACAGCATTTATAACATGGTCTCATTTGTGTCTGTGCATGTATCTGTGTATATGTACACAACCATTTGTGTTACTATGTGTGTGTATATACACATACATAAAATCCCATTTGTACTAATACATACATACGCTTTTTGAAGGTTAAGAGAAATTATTTCCTAGCAGCAGGATTACGAGTAGTCATTATTTTGTATACTTTTCTGTATTTCTTGATATATGATTTTGCATGAGCATATTAGTATTATATTCAGGAAAACAAAACCCTACAAAATCTATTTCAAAAGCAATATATGCATAGAAATTTATTTCTCCAAGGAAGCTGAAGTAATGAAACAGAAGAGGAAGCTCAGGAAAATCTTTACAGAGTTGCTCATTGTTGGAGAAATTTGGCCTAGATTGTAGTCCATCCTATGTACTGACCATATAATACTTAGAAATTTAGGATTTGTCTGAAAGAATTCAGAAAAAAATGACAGATGCAGCACTACAGAGCAGTAAAACTATTCTAGGCTATCGATGTAAATTTCCCCCATCAATGACATTTCAAAGCATAGGTTAGGAATATCTGCATTAATTAAAAATTTCTCAAATGCCTCAATGGGATGGATTTGTTATTTTTTGCTATCCTTGAAAAAGATAACTGGATACCATGACCCAAACCAATAAAAAAATTCCTGGGAAAAATGAGCATCTTCCTCCTTTCTTCATCTGATAGAAATCTTTTCTACTATACAGATGAGCCAGAATATCTACCTCCAATTAAAAATTTAAAACTTTTTACATCATAAAATATAAGAATCAAATTAGGTAATAAACATGTTTTCTTATGGTCTATATCAATGGTTAATTATCTCAGGCTTAGTGCGGTAGCTAACGCCTATAATCCTAGCACTCTGGGATGTTGAGGTGAAGGATCGTTTGATCTCAGGAGTGTTAAGACCAGCCTGGGCAAAAGTGAGACCGCGTCTCTACTAAAAACAGAAAAATTAGATGGGCATGGTGGCGTGTGCCTGTAGTTCCAGCTACTCAGGAGGCTGACACAGGAGGATTGCTTGAGCCCAGCAATTTGAGGTTGCAGTGAGCTATGATGATAACACTGCACACTAGCCGGACTGTCTCCAGAAAGAAAATAAAATTGAATTAAATTAAAATTTTAAAAAATGGTTAATATCACTAGGGAAGGACCAAAATAACACTATGTAGTCAGAGACCTAGTCTAAATAAAACATATTAAAATAATTCCTCAAGCATACTATAAGATCTTTTACCCTCCTTAACTAAAAATACATTTGGATAATTTTGCTGCATGTCTATAAAAATACTGTGTAATCTTCACACATTTAATTTCAGAAGGGTTTAGAGTCAACAAATGCTACCTTACCTCTTTACCATTTAGGCTCAGAACATTCAAGGCAGAGCTTCCTTCCAAAAATGTGACCCACATTTTATCTTCTACAAATCTTTGAGAGAAACAATAAGAAACTGCAATTAATGTCTTAGATATAACTAGCCCAATGATTACTGATTAACAAGGACTTACAGAGGCCTGGAAGAAAAAAAGTCAAAGAAGGAGAGCAATAGGTCTGGTGGTGACCTGGAGAGGGCACTCTTCCCATAAAAGCATTCAAATCCCATAGGAAATCACTATTCTAAAGGAATAGCCAGAAGAAATGGGCCTGAGAACTACCATTTGTGATCCTTACTATAATCCAATCCAATCCTATCTTTCATTGACAAGAAAAAAAGAGCCAGAGGTTAAGTGACTTGTTCAAAGTGATCCTACAAGGAGAATAAGTTACAGGGCTAGGATCCAAGTCTCCTGACCTCATAGTCCAGCACTTACATATTTTTATTGTCTCAATGACTTCCCTCTAGAAAATTACTTGTGATCAAGAAAGATGACAGGGAGTTGTTGGTGAAAAAAAACAAAACAAAACTTAGGTTGTAATCTTTGTCTTTACTCATTGGCAAGACATTTACTCTCTACGGACTTCAATGGTTTTGTTATAATACTAAATTTATAGTTATGAAATAAAAAATTCTCAAAAAGATAAAAATAAAAAGGACATTAGAAGTAGTTCCAAGGATGGTCACTGATGTGTAACAAGGTTATCAATGCAAAAAAGAACCAATTGTTAACATTATCAGTCTTATTTATAGAAACAATTTTGCAAGTTGAACTACTCCCAACTATATAAAGTAAGTTCAGAAATCCTTGCATATTTTACAAAGATGAGAAAGGGTTAAACATATACACATGTATGTACACACACACAGATTCTCTCTCTCTCTCTCTAACTAGGACTCAAAAATATGAATTATGGATATTACGAGGAAAAAGTCAAAAACAAAAGTACTTTACCTCTATTGAAATCAAGGGTCTGGAACAGATTTCTACAATCACTCAAACACAACCAAGGTAACTGATTCAATTTCTTTGGCGGAAAGTTATTAAATTGCAAGATGCTATCATTTGAAACACACAGGGACATCTTTCTTATCTAACTACCACGAAGGTATCTTTTTCCAAATTGTTAGCAATGTAGAATATCCCTCCACCAAAAGTTATAATCACCACTGTAAAGCTGCACTTATGCTGTGCCAGTCCCACTTCCCCAAACATTCTTGGTTCTTTGATAGTGGTGCCAAAGCATTTATGGTCTCAGAGCAGGACTAATCTCTTGGTCTTTATCCTCAATTAGCAATGGCTTCAATTTAACACCAAGTTCTTAGAGACTGAGTTATAAAAACAGGTCCCTTTCCAGTATTACAGTTTTCATCCCTATACAGTTTGGATTCTTTCTAGCTCACTGCAATATTTTGCATTTGTTCATGAAGACATTCATCTGCTACTTTGCTGCCCACTCACACAGTCCACATGATGCTTTGGGTGGTCTGGCATTTCTGTACTTGGCAAAGCTTACTGTCATCTGTAAACTTGGAGATCTCACTATGTACTTCCTACAGCCTTAAGATTTTGGAAATTGTTTTGTTTCGTTTTAAAGCTTTGGGGTATATCTTTGTCAAAAGATTTGAGGGAAGTCTAAATACAATTTCTTTTCCATTTGCTCATTTACTCTCTGAAAGGACTTGAAGTGTCTTAGACATGATTTTCACTCTACAGAATCCACATCATCTTAATTCTGTGAACTACGCTGTTTAGGATGTGGGGAAGCCATTACTCATGTGCTGATCTTCCCAAACAGATTACAAGCAGGAGTTACATCTTCGACATCTCTTCTGCTCTTCCACAGCACCTAATATAGAGATTTGCCCAGGAAATATCTATAAAACATAGCTAAATAACCAAATGACCAGCACTGAGAGGAATTTAATAGCATCTCTTTCCCTATGGAATTCACACACACACACACACACACCACAGAATCTCTCAACATTGCTGTGCACTTGGAGAGAACATTTTTAAAATAAGGTAAGAGGGTTTTGGTTCTGCAAAAGGCAGATGGTTAAGTCAATGAGAGAAACCAAGACTGGAATGAATCTCTCCTGACTATTCATCACATCACAGAGATGTGATGAATCACATCAAATTTCTTAAACTGAGGGGGGAAAGTCACTACTTTACTCTGATCTCCCCTTAAAAAAATCATAGCAATCACAGCTTTATTCTGTTATAGGGATTTGTTATATTTTCTATCATATAGGAATCTTGAGAGGTCATAGCTAAGCTTCCACATATTTTTGTCTTTAATTGCTCATATAAAGTTTCATTTTTCATTTGAATTTTATAAGCAAAAAATTCAGTTTCAAACCTTTTGAATAATATTTACGGTAAGAGTTCTCTTTAGTTTGGGACTAAATACTATTCAAACACTAAATAAGGTGATTTCTAGTACAGAAACTTTTATGAATCCTGAGCTTCTTTTAGATAATAAATATTTTACTCACCTTATGAGTATAACTTCACCAAAATTTGCAAACTGCTGCAGGAGCTCATCAATCAAGGCATCATCAAAAAAATTGTTTTCTGGTAAAGAACTTTTGATTGAGACCAATACTGTACCGTCTGGTGGACCCTGAACTGCAATTACTTCTTTATAAATGTTTTGCCTTTCTTCAGCTTCAACTTCAAATATATCTGTATCAATTAGGGCAACGACAGGCCTTAAGGCGTAAAGGAAGACAGACGTATTAGAGAGGTTTTAAAATGGGTGTATTTCAAATAAATTTCAAGCACCATTATAAATACTGAGACTGTTTAAACCTATGGTCAGAAGTCTTCAGCTCAGCTCTTCCATAGTGCAGCAAGGTGCCAGGAGTCCATGTATAAAGGACTTTGCTTTCATCTTGAAAACTAGCATTTAGAAGATCTAGATCTTCAGCTGCAGTCAGAAGAAAATAAAACACAAGATAAGTCATATGAGCATGACAGGCCATATGGAGCAAAGAGGTACCTTCTTCCTTTCATGAGCTTCAGTGATCTGAGGCTGGAATGCCAGATACAATTGTTAATACGAAGGAAGTCTAGATACCTTTAAATTAGAAAGGTTTTTGGTAAAATTATCATTTTTATTCTTTACTTAGTAAAAATGAAGATGTGGTTTTATTTCTAAGATTAAAGACCTGTGACCAAACAGTGCTTCCTAAATAATGCAACAGATACGTGGCAGTTCAAAATATATGCAAACCACTTTAGTTATTTAAGTTAAAAACCTGAATTAACATTCAACTGAAAATTTCAAAAATATTTCCTTGATTCCCTTTATATGAAAATAGACTAAAAAATTAAATAAATTATAAACAGATGAGAATATTAAAAATCTGTCTTTATATGTAAATTTTATATATTCTATTCTAGATAATTATTTTAAAAAATCACTCTCCTCTTATTTTATATCATTCCCTTCCTTCTCATAAAATTTGCATTAGTTCATTTAAATAAAGAAGTCCATTTCCCAACCTGATCTATCAAAAGGCCATTTCCTTCTTCTCCAGAGGACACGGTCTGTCCATGCAGGGGTACGGCACTTTTCACTGGTGTCATAGTCGTCAGAAAATAAATCATATTTATATGTCGGAGCAAAGGTTACTTTTCCCTCTAAAAATCCTCTAAAAATCTAAAATAAATATATACAAAGTAAGTTATTCCAAAACACAAAAAAGTCTGTTTTCATTCAGGCCATCAACATGAAGGTAATTCTACATTTGTTTATCTACAGATACATATTTAAGTATAAAGAAATTCCAAGTAATTAAAACAAATGATTAAAGAAAGCATATTTCATGACCCCAAATCCCCTTCTTCTCAATGCAAGTATCTTCTCAAGTATGAATATACCTGTCCAGCATTTTTCTGATTGATAAGCTGATCTCCTGCTATAAGAGAATCCCAATTCTGCTGTCTTATGAGCTCTTTAACTTCTTCATTAGGGAGATCGATTCGATAGTTGAAATCACCACACCAAAATACATAGTCATGGGAAAACAGCATCCTTCCCTGAAAGCAATGGGATGGAATTTTAAATTCAAAACAGTCTATTTTTAAAAAATGTTTTACAACTATTTCTTTGCCTCAGATACACTTACACCCTCCTTCCCATGCCCTGTTTCTTTAGCCCAATAGTATGATAATAACATGTATTTACCTACTTAGGTAAATACTGCTGATGTTTCTAGGAATTAAATTTTAAAAAATACTGATATAGAATTTGGGGTATATTAAAATACATTTCAAAGCTTTATCTTCAATAACCAGCAGCAAGAGCTTACCATAGGAAAACTCAATTTTCGTGCTATTTCTACAAAATCTTCATTTCTTTCTTTGACTTGTGACTGCCCTGCAGCAAAGTGGCTACAGACAAAGCAAAGGCTGGTTGTATGGAACAGCATTCGGATTGCAACGGCTCCCTTATTTCCAGTTGCACCTCCCATTCCAGTCTTCACAGTGTCAACGGCAACATCCCTTTAAAACAAAGAATTCTAAATCACAGATTTGAAATTTTAAAAGTTTTGTGTGCATCAGAAATTAGGAATAGATATATGTAATCATATAATTATATATCATATGGTACTTTGAGAGCAAGCTTATGAAATAGTACAGTGAAACTATTAGTGACTCTTTCTTTAATCAAAAACGCATTTAAAAACAAGAACTATGGATAAATATTTCTCTGAAACAACAAACATTCTAGGCCTTTTTCTTGTTATTTAATAGTAGGAAGTAGCCTTAGGAGAGTGTTCTGTTTACTGACCTGATAAAAGGAGCATGCTGGGGTCTGATAAAGACAAACAGACAGACGCCCACCAACTGTTCAGAAGCCAGCAGCACATACTTGTTGTCTCTGGAGATTGTCTTCTGAAGTTCCACAGCCCAGAGCTTCTGATTTGTTGTGCTACCAGAAAATATTAAAAAGAGAATCTTTTAAAAAGATATTAACTGTAGCCTATTTTATAAGACAACTGTCAATTATACCTTTATCTAGCCAAATTTCATAAGACTGAAATCTTTACACACTCTGTTTTTGTTTCTTTTAAAAAGGAAAACCCAAAATTTAGCCAAAGACCACCACACTTCCAAATCTAATCTCCTACTCCTTTATAAAGAAAATACCGAGCCAGTTTATTAAATGAGTACTCCCCAAGTGAGCAATCTCAAGCTATATTATACACTACTTTTTCTTGAAGTATTCATTAAGGTCATAAAGAAGTATAGTCATCCCTTGGTATCCATGGGGGATTGGTTCCAGGACCTCCCTCAAATACCAAAATCCAAGGATGCTCAAGTTCCTTATATAAAATGGCACAGTATTTGCATACAACCCACACACATCCTTCTGCGTACTTTAAATCATCTCTTAATTACTTCTAATACCTAATACAGTATAAATGCTATGTAAATAGCCATTAATTATACTGTTATTTAGACAATCATAATAAAAAAGCCTGTACAGTGGTTGGTTGAATCCATGGATGTGAAACCTGTAGATATGAAGAACTGACTATATATGCTTCCAGATATATGTCCCCCCTTTTTCCTCACTTTTCTGAAGTATGATTAACGTATTTTTTAAAAACTATGGGAAAATTTAAACATCCACAAAAAAGAGATAACTTTTAAATAAACCATCATATACCCATTATCCAGCTCCAAAATTATCAATATTTTGCTAATCTTTTTTCTTCCATCCCTTTTTACTTTTTTTTTGGTTAATCTAGAGTATTTTAGACCAATCCTGAGAAACATGCCATTTCATCCATAAATACTTCATACGCATTTCTAATGCAATGGGACATTTTTATTTATACATAATCACAATGCTATTATCACAGTTAAATATTAACAATTCCTTTATATCATCTAATACTCAGCTCATATTTATATTTCCCCAATTATCTAAAAAATGTCTGCTTGTGGTTGGTTTATTTCTTTAAAATAAGGTCCAAACAAGGCCCATATATTGCATTTGCTTGTCATGTCTCTTGAATCTTTCTTAATATTTAATGGTCTTACAACCCTTCTGACCCCCCTTCTCCACTTTTCAATGACTTTTTTTTTTTTTAATAAACTGGGCCATTTGCCTTTAAAATGCTGAACAGTCTGGATTTGGCTGATGTGTCCTTATGGAACCTTAACTTGTCCCTCTATCTAACTCATATTTCCTTTAAACTGGTTGATGTAGAAGTTTAAGAAACATAATCAATTTTATTATTTAGGCAAAAATAGCCATATGGCTATTATCACAGCAGGAAGCGCATCATCGCTGTAGTGTTACACCTGGTCAGCTGTTCAGACGGTGGATCTAAAGTACTCCTTATAAAGTTCCCCATTACCCCTTCTTGTAAGGACTTTGCATCTACTGATGATCATTGCTCAGATACGCTATTTCATTAGGGGTTGCAAAACATTGATTTTCGTAATGTCAGCATTCCATAGGCAACTGTAATAAGTTGGAATCCTAGAAAAAAACCTTTATCAGCTATTCAATTACTCTAAAATATAGTTCATATAAGAAAGGCAGGATAAATGTTTGTTTCTCCTTATCTATAAATTTTTAGAATAGTAAGTTTGTGCCTAAGAACTTCCAATGGAGAGCAAAACAAAGTTTTTGTCAGTGTTCCAGATCACACAAATGATTAGTGGGAAACCAGAATATGCCCTTACATCTACCTATCTAATCTAACACTATGCCATACCTTGTCCAAACATGGACTTACTACCTAGCCATAATCCCAATCAATGTGACTTGGACTTTGAAGGGAAAATGACACCTTTGTCATTTTCTTCAGGTCACTCCTTAAGTCATCTTTTCAATGAACCCTACCCTGAACATTCATTCCATTTAAACTGGTTAACACCTCTCTACCTCCACAGACTTGATCCCCTTTTCCTCTATTTATTTATTTTCCATTGCACTTTTCTAATATCCTCTATAAGTTACTCATTATAATTCTTGTTAATCGTCTTTCTCTTCCCACCAGATTACAAAGTCCATGAAGGCAGGGATCTTGTTCTGCTTTATTCACTGAGCTATCTTTAGCACCTAGAGTGGTGCTCAGTAGATATTGGCTAAATAAATAAATGAATATTCACCACTTTATTAAAGAAAACGTTTATTAAACTCTATTTAGAAAAACAACTGATCAATTTTTTTGGTACTAGGAAACCTAAGAATATGTTCTATTTTAAGACCTGAATATATATTTTCAGGAAAGGTAAATCGCAAAACAAGTGAAGTCAGATTTCTTTTCAAATTCCCTGATTTCAACCATTAATTTTATTCATTTTGGCTAATAAAATAATTGTCATCAATTTGCAAGATTAATGATTATACAGTACTATTTCAGCAATAATTTTCTTCTGAAAAATCTTTAAAAATGTCACAAAAGATGGGCAACTGCTCAAATTTAAAAGCAAGCATACTTTGTTAAAATAAAACACTTAAGCTTTAAGTTTCACTCACATAATTTGTATTTATAATAAGGAGTTCTCTAAATGTGGTCTGGAGACATCTTGGGGGGTGTCCCCAAAACCCATGGTGTCACAACTCTTTTACTAACACTACTAAGACATTGTTTGCCTTTTTCACTGTGTTAACTGACATTTACACTGATAGTGCAAAAGCTACAATGGATAAAAGTCATGATGCTTTCACTGACCAGGCACTAGTTATTATTATAGTTACTAGTCATCATTATAATCTCACAGTCATATATTTGCAGTAAAAAAAATACCATTCCACTTAAGTATGTCTTTGATGAAGGAGTAAAAATTATTAATTTTATCAAAGCCCAATCCCTGAGTCACATCTTTTTAATATTCTGTGGGATAAATACAAAATACACACAAAGCACTTCTGTTGCATACTGAAGTATGATGTTTATCTCAAGGAAAAGCACTTAATACTTTAGGTTGTGAGTTAAACTGCCACTTTTTTAATGGAATACAATTTTTTCTTTAAAACACTAATGACATCTGCCCAAATGATGGGAACCAGCCCCCTAAAAAAAAGAACTAACGAGAGACTATACTGAGACTTAGGTTATTTGGCAGACATTTTTTCAACCAAGCTTGTCTCTTCAAGAAAAACAACCAAGACTATTTATTTCTAATGATAAAACTTAAGTTTTCAAGCTAAAATTAGTATTTAGGAAAACTTGTATCTGTTACCATGATCTTCACAGCTTCCCAATAATTAAAGTATTTTCTGATGATATTAAAGTATTTTCTGAATGATATTAACCATTTCAATGCTTTGATATTATATAATTAAGTGTGTCAAAATTTGGATAATCTACATAACTGAGTGAACTAATATTTTCTAAATGACCAATACACAATATTACAAAATCATGCAAGGATAAAAGACCAATGAGTTTTACTGTAACAAAGCACAAAATGTTCATGTATATGATTTCACATTCCATTTTGCAACCAACCTTTAAGACACTACCATTTATTACTTTACCAAAACCATTAGTTTTGGTGTAATATCATAGAAGAAATTACCTGGAAAGGCTATTAAAATATTCCCTTTTCAAACTACATAATTATGTGATTTTTCTTCATATACTTTAACCAAAACAACATACTACAAATAGATTGATGCAAGAGTAGATGCAAAGATCCAGCTGTCTTAAAACAGACATTAAAGGAATTTGCAAAACTACAAAACAATGCCACCCTTCTCAGTAAATTTTTTGGTTTGGAAAAGTTATTTTTCAAAAAAATATGTCATTTATATTAACATGTCATAGGTTTATTACTGTTATTTTTAAATGAATGAAATGTTCTAAAATTTGTTTTAATTTCTAATATAGTATCAAGAGATATAAAAAACATTAACAGAAGTTCTTTAACATTCTCAATATTTTTAGGTGTACAGAGAGATCTTCAGACCAGAAAGTTTGAGAACTGCTCTTTTACAATTTCAAAAGCACCTTTCTATATGTTATCTCAATCTATCCTTGGAACAACTACTTAGTTATCTGTTCTCCATGTCCCTTGACTGACAAATTTTTCCGTGTGTTACCTTACTAGCTTACCTTGCATTCACAATGTTTCCAGCATTCAACTCTACCATTTCTTCAAAACCAATTGCAAATATATCAGTTGGCTTACTTCTTTTATCTACAATTAAGCAACCGAGAAATACTTTTAAATATAGCCTTAATCAAATGGCAACCCCACTCAACACAAAATAATACCAGATCTCATAAAAATCTACTTTTGTGTTTGAGTTTAACAAAATTCATATTAAAGGCAAAAACTAATGAGTGAGATAAAATTACCTTAAATTTACTTCCTATTCAGGTGTCCTAAGTTTGTTTTTATAAGATTGTTATTCTTGAAGATCCTTAAGTCCTTTCAGAAATCATTTTGAAAGAACTCTTTTTAAAGTTTGTACCATGGACAGTAGAGAAACAAGCCACTTCTCAAAGGCTAAAGTAAATCAGAATTGTAGAGGTAAAGAAATTGTTCAGAAAAGGCACAATGAATAAAGTGGCTGAGAAACTATCTCAAATTAGAGATAACAGCCGGGAGGAATTTTTCACATTGAAATTCGAAAACCATGAGTTTGACCTTTTAGCTATTTCCTGGGTGGAAGAAATCCGGGAAAACTAGAAGAGACCTAGGAGTTAAGCCACATTTCTCTGTCTCAGCTAATATTAATAGCTCCCTCCTAAATGACAAGGACTAAAAGAGAACAAACAGAAACCCAGGGGTACTTTGAAAATCCCAAAGTATCCAGAAATAAGGACAAACAGCTAGAAAGAGCCTATAAATACTATAATACTAATAAATAAAAAATATTGCTATTATGTGTAAGGCTCATACATATATCATTTCATTTAATTACTACACAAACAATTTATAAGATTGATTTTGCCTTTTACTTAAAAACAGGACCTAAGCAACTTGCCCAATGTCACACATAAAATGCAGCATGGCACGCAGACTCTGGAGCCAAACTGCCTGAGTTCCAATCCTGGCTTTGCCACTATTGCATGACCACAGGCAGGTTACTTCCCTTTCTGTGTTTCAGTTTCTTCATCTATAAAATTGGAATAATATTGTCTATGTAATAGATCTGCTCTAAAGATTAAATGAATATATGAAAATTACTTGGAATTATAATGGTAAGCTGTTATTTTATTATTATTTTTGTAACTTCAAGTTTGGTTCACTTTAAGAGAAAGAGGGCATTTTAATAAGTTTGGGTTTAAGATGTGACTAAAAATACCTAAAAAAGAAAAATTTGTATCTCACACTATTTCCCATACATATCACCTTCATATGTAATACTTGGTAATTATATACTATTTTTAGAAGAAATGAAAGTTGATTTTTAAAAAGAAAAATTAAATGCATGATTCTAACCAAAACCTTAATGAAAGTATCCTCTGCTTAATGTTTGCTTCTGGTTATTAATAGCTTGGGGCAGAGTACTCAAACTGAATGACAACAAAGTTCTTACAGGAACAAACCAGTACTGTTAGGTTATAAAGTGCCAACGAATATCATAATAAGTTTTGTAAGGCTGCTCAGGAGCCACTCTGATATTTCTCATGTTAGTAACTAAATAGAGGACTAGAGTTTAAAAATGGGACATGAAAGTCAAATTATCAATTTACAAAATAATCTTGGTTTATGTCAGTTTAAAATAAAAACAGAACTAGTTTTTCTTATATGTGTGGTTGCCTTCAAAGATACCTATTTATATATGGACCCTATTTCCTGACAATCAACTATCAAAGAAAAGGATTTTTACTTTACCATTATGTTTTTTTATGAAGTAAAAAATAAAGGTCTAGAAATTAAAAAAGAGGTAAAGATCTGATCTATAAAAACACTGGCCTCCAAATTTATAACTCTAAGTCTCTTTCACAAATCAATGCATATTGTGAAGTGCTATATTTGTTTTCTAGATCAATTAATTACAGTTGGGATTTATTAATTAAATCCATATCATAAAAAGCCCACCTTGAAACTCCTGGATGCCAGCTAACTTGGGTGCATCAAGAAGCCAGTCAGTGAGTGTCTGATTCTTAAAAGCTATGCTGCGAAACTGCTTCCCACCATTCACATTCCAGGTCCCGACACATACTCGAATTTTCTTGGGCTTTGAATACTTGTAGAAATTCTCACACATGCTCTTTAGTACTTTAGAAGATGCTAATCAAAAACAAGACACAACAGAATTTTAGCGGCATTAAACCATTTATAAAAACATTTTCATAAGTGAGATATGATGTCTGAAAAAGTACAATTATCTGCACAAGCACAAACAAGCATAGGATACATGCAAAGGCAAAAAAAGATTAGCCTTGAACACAAAGCCTGGCATGAGGCAATTAACAACACATCTAAAAAAATTTTAAAAATTGACAACATGAAACACAATAGCCAAAGTAAAAAATCTATTACAAAATCATTACAACATAAAACATGCAGAACAATTCTGTTTCAATGAAATGGCACATTATTTCAAAATGTACAAAACCTAGTAACTGTACAGTTTTAGGAATATAGTAATTGACTTTTAAACAACTCTCATTAAGAGTCTGGTAAAAATATAAATTTTACATCTCCCCAAACAAAAACATTTAAGAATATTTACATTTAAGATTCTAGCTACTGGTAAGCAGCTAGATGAATAATGGCTCCCTGACAAAAACACAAATTATGGAAGATAATGAGGTGTCTGAGAATGACAGCACTATAAAATGTTTCCCATCTTGCTCAGAGTGGAAGCCAACATCCTCAACAATGGTCGACAAGACCCTAAACAATCTCTTTGCATAATTTTTATCTACCACCTATCATTTCCCCTTCTAAACCACATTCCATTTTGGTTAAGTTAATTCTCAGCACTTAAAGTGGTTAGAACCTTAACAGGACCTCAACCTAAAAACACAGAATTTACACTATGTAAATTTAACTGGTAAAAGGGAAAAGAAATCAAAACTATTTTCACCTTTTGATCTTATTTTATTATGATATTTATTATTTTATGATACCAAGATATAGCATTCTTGTGAGGAAATGAGATTGAAGAAGGCGAATAACATATTATAAAAATAACTTTGACCTGTGGATTCCCTGAAAGAACTGCTGATTTAGATAATAAGCCTATCCCCATTGTTCCCAGGAATAGATATGCAGACTATTCCTACTCTTCTGCTATTTGAATATTTTGTTTTTTTATAGACAGAGTTTCACTCTGTCACTCAGGCTGGAGCAATGACATGATCATACTTCACAGCAACCTCAAACTCCTGGGCTCAAGTGATCCTCTTGCCTCAGCCTCTGAAGCAGCTGGGATGACAGGTGAGCACCACCACATCCAGCTAATTTTTAAATTTCTTATATAGACAAGGTCTTACTATGTTGCTCAGGCTGTTGCTATTTGATTTGATTGCTTATATAGAGGTGTCTGGGTGGTAATAAAAAAGGCTATTTGTTTTAGCCTTTTGATATGGTTAGTTGAAAGCTCACTATACCTACATAAAAATCATTCTCTGTTACTATGGTCTATCAATGGTCTTTTTTTTTTTTCTTTTTGAGACAGAGTCTTGCTCTGTTGCCTGGGCTAGAGTGCCATGGCATCAGCCTAGCTCATAGCAACCTCAAACTCCTGGGCTCAAGCAATCCTTCTGCCTCAGACTCCCAAGTAGCTGGGACTACAGTCATGTGCCACCATGCCCAGCTAATTTTTTCTATATATTTTTAGTTGTCCAGCTAATTTCTATTTTTAGTAGAGATGGGGTCTCACTCTTGCTCAGGCTGGTCTCGAACTCCTGAGCTCATATGATCCTCCCACCTCAGCCTCCCAGAGTGCTAGGATTACAGGCATGAGCCACCACACCTGGCCTATCAATGGTCTTGATAATTAAAGTCATTGTCATTGTTACTACTGTGAAAACAGCTTCTACAATCCATTCTATATCAAAATCCAAGATCTATAATGATTATAAGGCTTAAAATATTCAGCAAAACAAATAATGAACTGCATGAACAAAAACATGTTGCCACATTGTATGAACTAATAATGTCAAGTCAGTTTTTAAATGTAATAAAAAGGTAAAGGTAAAAACTATTCTTAGTTATTCATAACTGGTTGGCACCTTAATGTGCTTAAATAATGAGTCTATGCTAAAACAACAGAAGTCCATCTCTAAATGCCATATCATTTCAGAAAATGGTAGTTCATTAAATAACTCAAAAATATAACCAGGTACACCCTTCCTCCACCCTTCCCAGAAAATAACCAACAGCTTCTCAAAACATTCAGAACAGTAACTAAGCAAAACAAATCTTAAGTGATAGCAAATCTTGAATAAGGGAAAGAAAAGATGTCATTTTCAGCTAAATTCTGGCAAAAGTTAAGCTTTTATTCCTTTTGCCATGGGAAACAAAAAGACAAGATCATAAACCTTGCCCAGAGAATGAAAACATGAGATTCCTATGAATAAATAGGCAAGAAAAATAATAACCTTTAGGTCTTATATACTTAATTCTTCTTTGTTGGCAATCATGGTGCTTTTTAAAATTAAAAGATTTCAGATCATATTTTAGTACCAGTCTACAGTTAAAGAAAATGTTTCATCCACAATATAAGCAAATGAGACAATGCCTTCTTAAATATTACGTGTGAGAAACATTGTTTAGTCATAAATATCACAGACAGTATTCTGAAATTAATCTAAAATAGTCACATCTGGGTTTTTTCCATCAGCCTGTTAAGAGTAAGGCATAATACTAGTAATGTCTATTGAGTGAAATACAAAAGCAAAATTAAAACAAGCTGAATTATCTTTAATTGGAATGAAGCATTTGTTACAAGGAGTCAAAGAACATTGCATATTTTCTTCTGAAAGAAGTACTTAATTTTGAAGATTAAAATTTCTTTCTCAGATTAAAGCTAGATATCAATTTATCCTGTTAGAATTTAAGGGAAAAATGAGAAAGTTTCCACTTATATGGTTTTGCTTCTTTACAATACCAACTTTAAAAAATAAAGAAAAAGTTTCTTTTATTTATAGATTGATTTTCTATACTGTACCTGACTGTAATGTCTGTTCAGAAACTATGGATGCATCAAGAAGAAAACAAAGAATCATTAGTAAAACAATAGGTTACAGTTGAAATCCAGAGTGTTATGAAAAAACATTCTGAGATGGCCTCCCTTTTTTTTTAAGCCAATTTGATGCCCTTTTTTTTCTGTTGGCTATAGAACACCAAAGGTTGCAAATAAATGACAATAAGTGATACAAACACTCTGCAGCTAAGGAAAATCCTACAATGACTCAGTGATATCCACTGTTTCATCAGTTTCAGCTCTTTGGGCTGCTCCTGTGTGTATGTATGTGCCCATGTAAGTGTCTGAATGAAAATATTAATATGAAAACCTAAGAGGCTGGAGGATGCTAGAGACATGGAAGATACTGCCCTAATATATACCTTTTAGTATTCTTTCTAGGACTCACCAGTTGGTAAGTACAATCAGTTCAGCTATAATAAGATAAATGCATTAAAAAACATCACAATGCTAAGCAAAATTGTGCAAATTCCCATAGCCACAAGGCTTACGGGGAAAATGGGGTTAGGGGATTATATTCAAAAACTTCAACAGTGACACACCAAAAAAGATAGGAACCTAATAAAAACAGCACAGCATTATGCAGGTTAAATGGTTAAGAAATGCATGCATACTGTATAACTTCATCTTGAATACAATATGAACTTGGCTTGTAGAAATGGGCATCAGACAGGATGCCACTTGTGAATAATTGTGAAAGATGGAAGAAGGGTTATCTGAAATTAGATGGGAAGTTGAAACAACAGATGTGGATGGGTATGACTCATAACACACATGGTGAACTGAATTTGGGAAGCTTTCTGAAGTGTATGCATATGTGCATGTGTGTTTTATATATTTCTACCCATCTCAGTTCTGCTGGGTGTGGCTGTCTGCATTTAACTCTTGTTGCTTACCACTGAAATCAAGCATAAGCTCATGCAAAGTTGACATTTTGCTCAAATCATTCCCTAACGTATCAACTGTGTTGGAACAAATTCCCATTCTCAGAACAAGCATTATAGCAGAACTGACTGTACTCTTTTTTTAAGCATATTTTACATATAGTAAAATGTACAGGAAACTATAAAACTGATGCTCAAGCTAGGGAATTACTTAGGTCCTTTGCTTCTGCTCTTCTTTCCTTCAACCACTTACTTTCAATTGTTGCTTATTAATGCCTCCACATCAAAGCAGGCACAGGTGGAAAGAGGTGACAAAACACAAATCAGTCAAGTCTCTACTTTTGGAAGCCAGGAAGAAAGACTGAACTTGAAAGTATTAACTAAGATCAGATATTTTTTTGTTTAGAGTTTTAGTAGGTCTCTGTTTCTCAGCCTACTTATAGATCCCTAAGAAACTGGCTGTAATTAACTACCTTCAGTGCACTATGCAGAATTCTGAAAGAGTCCATAACCTATTTGACCAAATTATGACCCAAGAGTACATTACTTGAAACAGGAAAAATTTTCTCTGACTTGAACAGGGAACACTAAAAGGTTTGGTTTGGGGCTAACAGGAAAAAAAAATGTTCAGAGTGCTGAAAAGTCTAATTTATTTTGTCAATTATACCTCAATAAATTTAGGAGGAAATAAAAGAAAGTCTAATCTACTAAGTTCTATAATAAACATTGAGTTTTCCCATAATACTACTTTTATGTCCTCACTGACATGAGAAGCTCACACTGAAAACCATATATTTATGTCAAATATTCAAATTGGTAATGGCAGTTAGTGTCCAATCAAAAACGCTACCTTAAATTATTAATTAATATGATTTAATGTTTATTGAAATAATAGCAATTAAAGGTTAAGACCACATTACAGAAACTTTTGGAATAATGATTAGAAAAATAACCAATATAGGCATTGGTTTTTTTCAATAAAGCATCTTTCTACATAATTAGATTACTGAATGCTCTTTTAAAAGTACTAGTTGAATGGTCTATGAAACCCTGCCTTGTATAAAGTTAGCAATACTTAAATTATTTACCCCCTCAATCATAATTTACAGAAAAAAACATTCATGGGCCTCCATTTATGGCTTAATAATACCACTGACGGTATAAACATTTCAAAAGAGACAAACATTCTTTGGAGAATGCAATTTGTAAAAATTACCCTTAGAGAAATTCCTTCCAAAACTATTTTACAACTACAATCTAAAAATTATTTATGTAAATAAAGTTATATTTACCTCTTGGACTTTTAGAAGGACTATAAATAACAAAGTAAATAAAATATCAAGTACACATACCACGCAAGCTTCCGGTAGTTAAAAGAGCTCGAGCTTTGTCAGCTAAATCACTATTTAAAGTATTTCCCAGTAGCAAAACATCAATGGCCTCTTGCTTGGAGCTGTCAAAGAAGTTATTCTGAATTGTTCTGGTAACAGAACGAGCACCATCTTTTAACTTTCCAGCCTGTTTGGGAGAAAGGAACATGCACTTTCATTTTAAATATTGTTGATCTTACTCAGTAGGTATTTTGAAACTTTAAATCAGTTTTATATGATTTTAGTATTAAAAGTGTCTATTTTGAATATATAATCATGACAATTAAAATTGTCTCAAGATGTCAGTTTCCTTTCTTCTTTTGGATAACTGCTTGACATGAAGAAATGGAAAAGCTCAGTGTCACAACTGTATTCAGTAATGACATCTAGAGCACTAAATGCTTAGCACTGTTTATGATAAAGGAAATAAACTGAAGTATACTTATTTAAAACAAGGAAATTTCTTCTTACATGGTAACTGTAAGTTAAAATTAAAACTGAATCTAAGAATTAAGGTCAAGTCTAAAAAGAAATTCATGATTATAGTTCATAAAAAATATTACATGCAAACTACAGTTGGTATATTTTGAGTCATTTTATTGCCTACGTAAATATAAATAAAATAAACTTATTCTTACAATTAGAGCTGATTATGACTTGTAATGAACATACATTTTACTTAGGCATGTTAATTACCAAAAAGAAGATTTATTTTGATCTTATAGATTTTGATGACTATCAAAAAAAAAATCAACTTTTTCCTTTTAGAAAATTTTAGTTTGCAACATGTAATTTTTATCCCTTAAAGGAATAACAGTAATTAGAGGCTTCTTTTAAGAATACAGAGTCAATTTTCTTAAATGCCACTAAATGAATGTCACTATATTTAATCAGCTATTTACGTTTGGCATTAAAATATTATTTCCTTCCATATGATAGAATACACAAATGACATTATTTGAAAAGACACTCACCATTCACATTATCAGGCAATTAATCAAAAGGAACCCAGAGAAAGGAAAAGAAAGAGCAGTTCAGATGTTAGATTTTAGTTCAATTTAGACTAGTATATTTAATATATAAAATTTCATATCTATGTTAAGTTAAAGATAAAAGACCACTGAAAATATATGTAACCTCTGTACATATATCGCCTTAGTCACTGCAGAAACAAAAAAGTAGAAGAATATAAAAGAATATTTTAAGCAATAGTTGTAGAGAACCAGATTTTAATAGCAAGAATTATGTTCTCTATTTAAAAGGAATAAATGAAAGTTTAACAATTTCAGGTTTTCAAACATCAAGACCATGAACTGAACAAAACGAACTTTGCAGGTAAAGCCAACACCTCTGGGCAGAGGCCATAGCATTTTAAGAGACATAAAGAGGAGGAAGATTTGGAAATTAAAAGAAAAGAAAACTTAGGGGCCAGGTACAGTGGCTCACGCCTGTAATCCTAGCACTTTGGGAGGCTGAGGTGGGAGAATTGCTTGAGGCCAGGAGTTCAAGACCAACCTGGGCAACACAGCAAGATTCCATCTCTACAAAAAATAGAAAAATTAGCCAGGTGCAGTGGTGCATGCCTGTAGCCCCAGCTATTTGGGAAGCTGAGGCAGGAGGATCGCTTGAGCCCAGGAGTTTGAGGCTGCAGTGAACTATGATGATGCCACTGTACTCTAGCCTGGGAAACAGAGTGAGACACTGTCTCAAAAAAATAAAATTAAAGATAAAAAATAAAACAAGACTTGGAGATAACAAATGGTCTTTAAAGAATTTCAGCTGCTATGTTGAAGCTGAATGAGAACCATACAAGTGGCAAATGTTCTCTTTCTATTCCTGAAATAATTTGAAGAATTAAAGATTTAGAATGTTAACAAATTCAAGTGAGGCCAGGACACTTAAAATGTTAAACAATATTTAAGCATATAAAATAACAACAACAACAAAAAATCTCAAGTATGGTTCCAAAATCCCTCAACAATAGTCAAATATTAGAGGACAAAGTAGTCTGTAGATAATATCAGCAATTAAAAAGTAATGAGACTTTTTAATTATAAGTACGTACATATCTCACACTTACTTGGCACATTTTGATAGCCTCCTTTTCAAGGTAAGGTAAGTAAAAGGATAAATTATGCCCTAATGTTGGGTTCATAGTAGGTATCGCATAAATTGTCAATTGATTTATTTGTCCGTCCAGCATTTGTCACATCTATTAAATAGTAGACACTGTGTCAAGTGCAGGGGACACAAAGCCAAATAAGACAGAACCCTTTATTGGAAGGACTATGGTTAAAAAACATCATATTTATAATCAAAACAAATAATATAAAAAATAAAACAGATATACAAGGGAAAATCATGAAAAAATATAAGCAATACATATAGTCTTAGTGCATTATCACTAAATGACTAAATATGTCATATATACATACTCTCCAAACCTAGGGAAATATCTATCTTCCATTTAATCATTGTATCCACTGTATATGGAAGTATCAGAGAAAGCACAAAAGCATAATAAAACAGAATTCTAAAACAGATATCTATTAAATTAAAAAAACCTATTAATTAAAAAAGGCCATTTTAAAAACTTTATTAAGAGAGGAAAAAGAGGATCTTTTGTAATGTTATGATAGATCTAGATCTACCTTAGCCTTCCCTTCAAGAGCTCCAGTCCCAGCATATATCTTACTGATTGAATCACCATTCACAGACCACATTGACCGAAAAACTTCTTGAAAGCGGGTCACCAACTGAGGCTTTTCAGCTAAGCCAAGAGCTTCCATCTGTTTAGCTAGCATCTAAAACGGCAAAAGATACATGCAGATGCCAAGAGGGGGTAAAAAAGAAAAAGAAAAAAGAAAATAAATAAATAAAACAGCAAAAGAGAAACTTTTATAAGTATATTAATATATTAATTGTGATATGACTTTTAAGAACTACCAGAATCAAACCAAAAATTAAGACTGTTTGGGACTGGATTTTGAATGCAACAGTTTAGTAGGCTGTGTTATTAATAATTTCCCACCATTTCAATTCTTAAAGTAAATACCACATCAAAGAAAACTACAAGTAACTTAATATTACCTTGTATTAATAAGAACTTCTTTCTGATTAAATGGTAAAATTAATCTTATTAAAATATCCCTATAAATCAGACTAGTTTACCTTGCTCAGCTAAAAGAAATAATAAACACCATGAAGTAGAATAGAGAAAAATATTTACCTAGTTTACCTAAATACATATGGGAATAACTAAATTTCTTTAATTTTTAGATTTGGTTTTATAAGTTTAAGTAATTAAGATCAAGAGATTATAAAAAAAAGAGCTGCTCTTAAATTGTCACAAAACAATAAGTATATAGCTTTGAATAAAGTCACGACAGCTTTTACGTATAAAATCTGTATCAGTACTATGTATGAGGAAGAACTACAGGAAACAGCATGCGTGAATTCGAAGACCTTTGGGCTACCACAATTCCTTCATCACAGATAACAAAAGTGTTCATAAAAGTTATTGATCTTTATCTTGTATGAATTACAGCCTTGAAATCTGGCAGAGTCAAAGCAATGTATAATCTAGTTTGTTTCTCCTATTTGGAATCTAGTCACATTCTATGCCTTGCATTTTTATGTAACTCCTTTCCATTTATGTTTTGTTTTACCTTATCTATAAGTATGGTTATTATTCATAATTATAGAAAAATTAAAAACTAAGACAATATTTTAAAAACCCCGAAACTGAGTTCATTTTATTAGGTAGAGACTTACACCAGAGCTGTTCTTTGCTAGCATGGAGAATAAAACAAACTGAGTCCCAGGGCCTCCTTTACAATTTAAACCTCTCTCTCTTCAAGGAATGAGCAAAACTATTTTATTTCTCTATTAGTTTGGCTTTGCCTATCTTAGCAGTAAATTTCATAACTATTCAACCAATTGCAATACTAGGAAGTATATTCATATCTAACTACCAACAGTGGAGAGTCAGCTAAGTCAGATCCTGAAAACTAACATCTGTTACACTTTTAATAAAGAGGTTCGAGTATTTCAATAAGTTTACTCTAAGAATTCATGTATCTAGCCCGGGAAACAGAGTGAGATTCTGACTCAAAAAGAAAAAAAAAAAAAAATCCATGTAAATTTATTCAGCCACTTAAAACCAGATCTTGAAACAAATTTGAGGCATGTGATAAACTCCATCTAAATGACCAACATGCCTTTTTCTTTCTTCTTCTTGTCATAGTTTCTAAATAAATTACTACGATAAACCTTAATGACATTATTTCAAAAAAGTCCAAACAGTAAAATTCATTTAGTTACACAAAAAAATACATCTCTGTAGCAGAGAATTTTATACACTGCACTTTAATTTTTGAGACAGAAAGAACCTCAGCTGCAAAGTAACTAATTAACCAATATTCTGGCCAAATTTCAGATCATTAACTAGAGAAAATAAGAACATGTTACTTCCGATTCCTGTTTTTTATAATATTTGAAAACTATGCTAAGTTCATATCCACCACAGCCTCATGACCCTAACTTGCATATTACGGAAAGCTCAGCACTGCTGCACAGTTTGTAAAATAGTTGAGACTATGTTTATATTAGACTGAATTTGATGGAAAAGTGGTAAAGAAAAAAAACTTTTAAACAAAGACCTTATCAGAAAGTTGATTCATTCATTTTCATTCTAATGATGGCATTTTCATCTGATCCTGTTTTTTGTAGCTACTCATTTGAAGACACCAGAGAAACTGGACTGGGTTACATAGGGTCAAAAATAAAATCCTACAGAATTGCACATGTGAAAACAGACCCTCACCATCCTACGACAGATTTTTAAGAGACAACACATAATAGAAGGCCAAATACATATAAATATATATTTTTCAAAAGACAGCAAAAGCAGCAATTGTCATAATAGTAGTAAACAGACAGTAGTTTTAAAAAGAGAGAGTTACAGAAAAACAGAAGAAAGTACATGGATAGCTACCTAAAGAGAATATAAAGGGCAGGTAAAAGAAACATTTAAATCAAAAGGGAATTTGGCAAAAAAAAAGACTAAAGAATGCCTTTAATGAAGCGTAACTTAATATATTTTTTCTGAAAAGTAACTAATGAGAAACATAACATTACAAAAGCACTCGAAGGGGCATATGATACAAGACACATACATTTTAATTTATTTTTTACCTCTAAGCCAAGAAAAGCTTGCACACTATTTGTTCTATCAAGACAATCCAAGCAGTTTGTTCGAACAGTACCACTCTGGCATCTGTAATAATAAAGTTATACTGCTAGTTTAGAACAAAACTAAAGCTAAAACAAACTAAGAATAATTGAAGTGATTAAAATGTAATGCCTACTTTCCCCCTCCAACATTTTATTTTTAAAATTTTCACATATATAAAAATTTTCAAATATACAAAAAAAGATGAATTACACCATGAACATCCATACATTCACCATCCATATTCTACAACTGTTAACATTTCACCACATCTTTTTCATCACACACTTTTTTTTAATTAGGCAAGTAGTTAGGAGCTAACTTTGCACAATAATCAAATATTTATGGAAAGAATTTTGAAAAATCTAAGATCTGTTATCTCTACCAACAATCTATAAGATTTTTTAAGGCATGGATACTAAAATATTATACAAGTTGAAAAAATTAAAAATTTGAGACTTGTTCACTAAAGTTTACCTCATCTGATATTCTGCACTTAAATCTTTCAATATTTATTTTTCTTCTCTATTTTACATATAAAAACTAAAGATTTAAATTATACTAAAGCAGACAGTAAGCAATGTCTTTTACTTCTATTTAATAGTTTTCACTGAGGTCAAGAAATAGTAAAACATTAATCTCAAAAGAGAAATGAAATAGTTTCATAGTTAACAGCATGAGGTATGGCACCAGACAAATCCTAGCTCTAGTACTTCTAGTTAAGTGATCTCTAGCAGATTATAGCCTCTGCCTCAATTTCCTCAAATGTAAATGGGCATAACAGAACCTTTCCCTATAGTTGCTGTTGATACATGTAAAGATTAAGTACACTGCCTGCCCCATAATATGTGCTCAATCATTTAACCTTATATTATTATTTGCTGAAAGAAAAACAAGTCTAAAATCAAGTATAAAAAAGATATTTTATTTAATTATAAACCTGAATTTAAAAAGGAAATTTAAAAGTTCAATATTAAGAATCATTTTAAAATTATACCAAAGTTCTAGTTTAAAAACAGAGAAGCAGAGCAGTCAAACCTTTGAACTTCATTTCCATTGAAATAAAAAAATCCATAATCTAGAAACTTCTGGACTTGAGGTTTAAGAACACTATGTAATTTTTCTGCCTTTCCTCCTTTAACCATTTGATGATAGTCAAAATTCACCATCTGGATATCAGCAGCATGTTCAGAAGCTTTCAAATGACTCTGAAAGTAAAAAGGAAAATATTCATCTAAATGTTAACTAAATAAGATCTTACCAATATAATGTTACAAATGAAACCTTACATTTCAAATTAAAACGTCAGCATGGTCTTGAGATTTCACTAATCCCACAAAACTTTCATCAACAATGGCAGTAAAATGGAAAATTACATGCTAATACCTAAAGACATCTTTTCCCTACAATCTCATGTACTATCCCTGAGAGATTAGGTGATATAATTAACATCGGGGAATTTAAATAATATTTTTTCCCATCCCCCCACCTAAATCTGGCTTAGAAAATGAAAAATTATTTCTAATCACCAGCATTTTATAACGCAAATTTAATAACTGCTTATACCTAAACTCAAATTAAAGTATCTTATTTAAGACAAAGCCTATCAAAGATTGAAATATTCATTTTTATACCTTCATTAAAAAATATACAAATATTTTTTAATTTTACCATAAAAGGTTATTCTCTAAAGTGTAAGCTGTTTATTAACAATATTTATTTCACAAGGTTAGAAAAATAGCTAAATAATTAGGTTATTCTTGAATTTATGAAATTTAACTTTGAAAAATGTTTTCCAACCATTTGGCTTAATTTAAATTTATAATCTTATATAAGACCATAATTTATATTAATCCATTATTGATTCAATAAGTGCTCATTAAAATATTTTTCCTTTAGAAGTCAGGCATTTCTTTGGGTTCTTTTGTATTTGAAATTCTCAAGTTTTCCCTCAATACAAAAAAGTATAGCCTTGCATGTTATATAAATGCATTATTCACAATTTCATAGGCTTAAAACAATGACTGTGGTTTCTAGGAAGTAGGCAAGGCAATGAACAGGTGAAGAAGGAATCTGTCTGATATGTCTCTGCTAGTGATAGATGAACATTTTGGTGGGGATGGTATTTTTCTGTTTCTCTACAAAATAAATATGCAGATTAGAAAATAGTGTCAATTGCCTTGAAAGCTTTCCATAATCCCAATATCAGCAACATTAGCTTAAACCTAAACTGTTTCCTAATAGCCCCAAAGAGTTAAAAGTTCTAACAAGTACCCAACCTTTTTCTAGGAATTAATTTACTTCCTGGGGGAGAATTTGATTATTGTATTATTTTATTTTTTTAATACCATTCCAGATGTCCATGGGCCAGAACAAAAGAAGAAATGACGTACTTACCTGGAAAGCCTTACTGAGCATATGTTCACCTTCCTTAGATCCAAGCAAATTTACTATTATTTGTTTACCATATAAATTCTTAAGTGTTCTAAAATGCCTATTAAAGAAAGGAAATAAGCATATGTCAAATGATAAGCCTAATTTTTTTTCAATAAACAAGAATCCATTATTAAACAGAATCTATATGGCAGTATTTCAAACTCACAGAATTGGCAAAAACGGGTAAAAATTCACTGTACACGGTCTTACTCTGAATTTATGAAAAATCATTAATGCAATTTCCTCTCTGACTTATGGGTGCTAGGACTCCCACCTCTGCTGGAGCCATGGAGGCCTCCAGCTCCCTGCCCACTCTGTGAGGCTGGCACAAGACAGACACAAGCCTTCAGCTTGGCTAGCGAAGCAGAAAGGGCAGATGGCAAAGGCTGCGCCTGATGTGTGAGGACATAACAAACTCAGTGAGCATTCATAGGGACCTCCTTACTAACTCTAGCTGCTTTCATTAAAATAGGCCCCAAATATGAATCTTTTTTCTCTCCAGCTTCCAATCACTCCAAAAGCTATGTAGAGCAATGACATACAAAGGAAATATAACATGAGCCATATTTATAATGTTAAACTTTCAAGAAGATACATTTAAAAAAGTAAAAAGAAAAACATGAAATTAAATATATTTCATTTAACTGAACATATCTAAAATATCATTTCACATGTAATCAATATAAAACAAATACAGTTGGCCCTTGAATAACGTGAGTTTGAACTGTGCAGGTCCACTTACATGTGAATTTTTTTCAACCAAACAAGGATCAAAATTACAGTATTCTCAGAAGCATGCAAAATCCAAGAATATGAAGGGCTGACTTGAAGGCCAACTTTTCATATACATAGGCTCTACAGAGCCATCTGTGAGACTTGAGTATGCACTGATTTTGGTATGAGAGGAGGTGTTTCCTGGGACCAATCCCCCATATACGCTAAGGGACAAATATACTAATGCAATATCTTACATTCTTTTGTTTTTTTGCACTGTCTCTGAAATCTACTGTGCATTTTATGCACTTACAGCATATCTCAATTAGGACTAGTTACATTTCAAGTACTTAGTAGCTACATGTGTTAGTGGCTACTCTACTGGACGACATACCCACAGAAGAAGTTTTAAGGCCAAGAAATCAAGATTCACACTTCAGCACCATCACAGAAGGAAACACAATAATGATGCCTCAGTCTTCCAATTAAATTAGGAGTCATAAGGAATTTTACTTCAAGCCAAAATTGGAATTAATCAGTAAATATATCTAGTCTCACTGCTTAGCCATATCAAAACTTACAGGACTATGTAAAAATAATCAGTCTTACCTGTCAAAAGCAGGTGCATTAGCTTCAAATCCCCTTGACATACGGACACGATGAGATCCCACCTTAGACAACAGAAATACATTTAATCATACCGAAAACCAACATATAGACAAAAGAAATACCACTGCTTACAATATATAACGAACACAAAGTGATTCATTAAATAATTGATTTTCATTCATAATATTCTTTTTTTTTTGAGACAAAGTCTTGCTCTGTTGCCTGGTCTAGAGTGCCGTGGCATCAGCCTAGCTCACAGCAACCTCAAACTCCTGGGCTCAGGCGATCCTACTGCCTCAGCCTCCGGAGTAGCTGGGACTACAGGCATGTGCCACCATGCCTGGCTAATTTTTTCTATATATTTTTATTTGGCCAATTAATTTCTTTCTATTTTTTTAGTAGAGACGAGGTCTCAATCTTGCTCAGGCTGGTCTTGAACTCCTGAGTTCAAACAATCCACCCGCCTCGGCCTCCCAGAGTGTTAGTATTACAGGCGTGAGCCATCAGGCCTGGCCCATGATGTTCTTTTAAAAAAACAAGTTCCAGGGGATTCCTCCCACTTTTATTTTTAAAAAAAGCAACCTCACCTAAAAAAAAAAAAAAAGAATTACAAGTTACACCATTGTGCAACTTGTGAAATACTTGTAAACAAACCAACAGGAATTTTTATTGATGAAAGGTATTTTTAAGAGTGCTTTTCTATGCATTACCTTGTTTTAAGCTCAAACTACATGCCCTATGTAAGTTAACAGATATAATTACCATTTGGGTAATAAAAAAACGGAAATACATACAGGTAAAATAACTTGCCCTCTTAGATCAACGTAACTAATCCCAAAAGAGATTCAGATTAGATTTTATGTCTGACCTAAATTCCTATTCTTCCAAGCTGACTACCAGTACAATGTCTTCTGTGTTTTATTTTCTGCTATGCTGAATACTCTACCTCTCCCTTAACTAAAAGTTCTCTCAAATTAAAAATATCATTCCTTCCTAGAAAAGCAGATCTTCCAAGTCAATCCTGTAGTCACAAAACTATAGTAACTGAACATTTTGCAGAATCAGAAATTTTGGACTAAGAAAATTGAACAAAATATAAAATATGTATTGTTATACTTTTTCTTTTCTCACATAGGAGCGTGACAGAGAAATGAAGAAGAACTGAGAAAGACCTAACAGATGCCAAAAAGAAATATATAGGGGAGACCAGATTATTTCCTTGACTTCACTTTAAACATTTCTCTCTGAGACTTTGGAATCAAAGTTGCCTAAAATTCATTCTTGCTAATCTATGAACAAAATGTCTTTAAAGGAGTGTGAGAGAGGGTTGCGAAATTAATCATGCAGTTTGAAAAATAAAACCAGAAAGTAAGTTGTAATATGCTTATCCAATGCCAAAACAGAATTAACAGGACAGTATTATTACTCATTAAGCATTTTTCTCCCCTGCTGTCCTAAGTCAGACAATCTAATGATTGATAAGCAATGGATTCTAATTTTTTTAATAAGAAATTGATTAAGCCTAATGTCACATCTATATTCAATTTCATTTTATAGTACTTCATAGTCTTCATGAAATTTTAAAATTTGAAAGATGTTTGCCCCAGGACATTAAGCATTTTAGACTGCAGAAAACTCAGCAGAAATTGGTCCTTTCTCTTAAAGTAATCCCAGATTAACTGCCTATAATTCTATAAAAGTTCAAGACTTAGCATTTTGTTTCTTAATATTTACCTTACATAGTACCAAAACTGTCAATAAGGTGAAAAAACACAAGTTCTCATGTTTTTTAGGTAAGCGTGTGGTTGTTTTCCACCACTCCCCTCTCTAATACATACATACGCGTAGGTCCATATCATAAGTCTCATAGCAATCTATTGGTTAGACTTGACTAGGTTTATTACTCTATGTTAAAGGAAAAATTCTATAACAAAAGAGATGTGGTGAATTCTGATAAAAGTAGCACTTCAGAAAGTTTTAAGGCTTTAAATAACCACGATTTCATCCAATTAAAAAAAGTTTCATCAAATATATTTTTTAAAAACCATTTAATTGTGTGGTATGAAACACTATTTTCCATCAATATTGTTGCTTCATGTTCACATATTTCTGAAACCAACCAAAAACAAAATGTGTAGGCATAGATCTCATGATGTTTATCACTTTTTAAGACTTACTGATATAAGATATAATTAACATAGTAATATAATATCAGAGTAATACTACAAATTTTAAATGCTAAAGTACTTCAGAGAAAGGAAATCATAAGTAAAATGAGTTTCCAGCACTTTAAATATCATTCTTACCTCTGTAGTAACTTATAACAATTCTTATAATGCCTCAAATTCATGTTGATATTTACCGTTTCCATAAAGACCTGACTCCCCAGATTGCAAGCTCTCTGTGAAGCACTGTTATAATCTTTGAATCTCTCGTTACACCTAGTATAATATAATATACACTGAAAGAACCCAAGTATTTAATGAAGAGATCAGTGTGGAGAAGTGACTGGAATACATTCAATGAGATCTGAGTGGCTGTTGAAGGATAACAAACCTTAATTCTGGAAGTAGAGGATTCCTATTAGAAAATCGCAAAGCATGAAGTTGGATAAGCCAAATTATAGGAGATGGGTGCCTAGTAGATCTGACAATCATACTATATCAAACGTGGGAAAAACTGTCAGGGCTAGCAGGAAGGAGGGCCTAGAGGGATAGACCACTTAGAAAACTGTGAGAATCTTCCAGGCTAGAATAAATTATGAAAACCTTAACGGAGGATGATAGCAGTGGTAATAAAAAGAGAAAATCCAATGCTTACAGAATGTGGGGGCTAAGTATAACAGGGCTCTCTTTGCTTTCTCAGGACTGGCTGCTTCAAGGCCATTATAGCAGGATTCTTGCACAACAGAACTGAGTGGTAGAGAACTTGGTTAGAAATGCAGATTCCTGGCCCCATTCCAAAAGAAGAAAAGATCAACTTTAATTGATCTGACATTGAAACCAAGAATCTGCATTTTAAATCACTTCATATGATTCCTTTAAGATATTTTAATTTTAAAATGTCAGTGGAATTAATCATGGAAGATAAGATGCAAATCAAGAGACAATTGCCGAAGGATTTTCTGTCCATAACTTCTGAAGTGGGACACCTTTCTAGGCAAGACTAATTTTAAGGATCCCCTAAAATAACTCTAGTCTTAAGACTACACAAGATACCTAATAATTATTTACAATCACTTTAAGTCAAAAGTCCTTGTTTGCTTTTCATGGATAAATCACCTTTGGATTTAGTATTTTTATTTTTAAAAATCAATTATGTATTTTTCCAGTCTCTTAAAATCAATCATATTTTCATTCCTTTACTGCCTACTCTTTTGGAATATTTGAGAGAAAATATTTTGGTGTAAAAGATACTCATAAAACTAATCCATTCCTATTGACTGTAAAAACTACCAAGCTCAATGGCATTTTTGAGGTGGGACCTTTGGGAGGTGATTGGGTCATGAGGGCTCTGCCCTCATGAATGGATTACTCCAGTCATGGATTCATGAGTTATCAATGGAGTTGGTCAGTTATCACAAGAGTGGGTCTGTTATAAAACCAGTTTGGCTGTCTCTTATAAGCCCTCTTGCCTTGTGATGCCCTGCACTGCCTCAGGACTCTGCAGAGAGTTCCTACCAGCAAGAAGGTCCTACCAGATATGGCTCGTTGACCTTGGATGTCTCAGCCTTCATAACGCTAAGAAATAAAAAATTTGTTTCTTATAAATTACCCAGTTTCAGAACAGAAAATAGACTAAAACTATGGTCCCCAGCCCAGAGGCCACAGACTGGTACCGGTCTATAGCCTGTTAGGAACCTGACCACACAGTAGGAGGTGAGTGGTGGGTGAAAAGCTTCATCTGTATTTACTGCAGCTCTGCATTACCCTATATGTGCCGCCTCCTGTCAGATCAGTGGTGGTATTAGATTATCATAGGAGTGTTAACGCTACTATAAACTGCACACTCAAGGGATCTAGATTGTGTACTCCTTATGAGAATCTAATGCCTGGTGGCACTGAGGAGTGGCTGCAAATACAGATTATCATTAGCAGAGAGGTTTGACCACATAATAAATGTAATGTGTTTGAATCGTCCTGAAACCAACCCCGTCTCCTCATCCTATGGAAAAATGGTCTTCCATGCAACCAGTCCCTGGTGCCAAAAAGGTTGAGGACTGCTGGACTAAGACATTAAATAATTAACAAAACCACTGACCTAATAATACTCAACCCAAATCAAGTAAATAATAGGCCAGCTCACTGACAATTCGGCAGAATTATTGGACTGTCTCGCTGTCTCAAAAATTATAATCTTGGCCCAACACTGTGGCTCACTCCTGTAATACTAGCACGTTGGGAGGCCAAGGCAGGAGGATCCCTTGAGACCAGGCAGACTACCTGTATGAGTAGGTCACAGCATACACAAGGAAGTAGTAAGGAAGTCCCACCCAAGGAGGACTCTCTATGTAACTACTAAGGATCCAACCTTATTGAATAATCAAACATTGTAATTTTGAACTTCTTAATAAAATAACATAGAAAACAGTATAACACGGGGCATATAAACAGGTTATTAGAATCTCTTAATCTAGCCTGTCCCTAAAACAAAAGCATTAAACTTCTATCAAATTAGGGTTTTAGAAATGTTCTTAAAGCAAATATTCCAAACACCCATTGCTGATCATGAAAGCTTAGGAAAAGTAGAGTTGGGTTGGGATTCTTTTCCAAGAGAGATTTGGGGAGAGATATATCTATTAAAGTTACCCCTACAAGCCAAAGATAAAACAAGTCAAACCAGTCTTGGTCTTGATAAGAACTCAAGAATTTTTGCAGAGCAGTGCAAGTGTTAATCCTTGTTAACTCTTGGCCTATCATGAATGAAATGTATTACTAAAAATGTTCAAGTGGTCTGTAATTTTTCTCCACAATAACCAACCTAGAATGTAAGAGATCCAGCAGTAAACTAAAAGGAAGACTTTTTTTTCTTTCCCTTTTCTCTGGACTGTGCATACCTAGAGGCCTAAAATAAATATGACATACTTTAGGGACTAAATATTTGTGAATAAAAATAAAATGCAAAATTATACTATTATGAACAATCCAATATTATGACTTTACATTTTTAAAAATCTTATATTTTATTTTATTTATTTTTTGGTAGAGACAGGGTCTTGCTATATTGCCCAGACTAGTCTCAAACTCCTAGACTTAAACGGTCCTCCCACCTTGGCCTTTAGCCACCACACCTGGACCTTATTATTTTAAAAATTAGACATTTTGACAAGGGCAGGCTTAAAAAATTATCAGAAACTAAGTCAGAAAATATACTGAAGATGACAGGTTACATATAAATTATAAAATAAAATAGTAGCAGATATATCACTGATAACAACAATTGCTAATCCTTACATGGTGTTGATTGTATGCCAAGTGCTACTCTAAGTGCTTTTCATTTAATCCTTACAACTCCATCAAGTTGGCACTACTAATATTATGCCCATTTTACAGATAGGGAAACAGGAGGCTTAAACTTGCTCAAGATCATATAGCTAGTAGTGGTAGAGTAAGGATCTCAATTGAGAAGTCTGATTTCTAAGGCCCCTCTCCCCCTCCCCTCTCCTCCCCTCCCCTTCCCTCCCTTCCCCTCCCCTCCTCTCCTCTCTTCTCTTCTCTTCTTTTATTTAGACAGAGGCTCACTCCTTGCCGGAGTACAGTGCAGTGCCATGGTGTCATCATAGCTCACCACAACCTCAAACTTCTGGGCTCAAGCAATCCTGCCTCAGCCTGCTGAATAGCTGGGAATACAGGCACACACCACGATGTCTGGCTAATTTTTCTGTTTTTAGTAGAGATTGTGTCTCATTCTTGCTCCGGTTGGTCTTGAAATCCTGAGCTCAAGCAATCCTCCCGCCTCAGCCTCCCACAGTGCTATAATTACAGGCGTGGGTGTAAGCCAGCCACTGTGTCCAGCCCCAAGGCTTTGTTTTAACTACTACATTCTTCTACCTAAAGAGACTAAATTGGTATACACTAAGATAACAAAACAATAAATATGGAATCACTTTGAGTATCAATGTGCTATAAAAACCTCAAAATTTTTAATATTAAATACAACAGCTGAATTCCTATGGCTATTGGAAAGAACATTAAAGGAAAAATTACCTAAGACAATTCCAGGAACTCTATACTCAGATCCTTATTTTTATGAATCTAGCAAATATTATTAGATAGAATAGTGAAACTATGGTCTATGGCCATACCACCCTGAACACGCCCCAATCTCATCTGATCTCAGAAGCTAAGCAGGGTCAAGCCTGGTTAGTACTTGGATGGAGAATACTGAAACTACCAATGAATTGATGAACTATCCTAAAAGTTTAGAAAATATGGAAAATATCAAAACAATAAAAAAACTGAGTATCAAACACATACTTGCAACCCTGGTTGCTCCCAGAACAATGGAACAGATCCTCGGATTTGTATGAAGGAAGAAACAGAGTCATCTAAGTACACAACCTAAAAAGAAAAGTAATATGTGAAAGAAAAATAATATGTAAATTATTTCCATATAAAAGGTTATGTCCATATTAGAAAAATAAATTTACTAAAATCTGTTGTATATTTTATGATCTATTTCTCATATATATATAACTGTCCTAATCAAAATAGCCAAAATAGGCCACTAAATGAGCTTTTAACCTTTTTTTAATGAGTGATATTAACCAAAGGAATAGTAAAAATATAAGCATAAGAATCACAATTTTTAAAAAGGAATTTCTTTTAAATCTCAATATTTTACATACATATATTTCATTTAATTTTTATTTTGTTATATTTTTTGAAATCTAATTTGAAGGTGGGTTGGGCTAGGGATGTATTCTGAATTTACAATCATATAGTTTCATAGCCAAAATCATAGCTTCTAATTTTTAGATGGTATACATACCTACCATTAAGAGTTGGGTTTGATTCAATTTCACAAAAAACACTTAAGTTGTCTAGCTCTATAACTGAGGATTTTAAATTCAATACCAAAACATACAACATTGACTATGTCACACTGACCAGTGACTATCTTATTACCTATCTGAAGAATCATATCAAAATAAGTTTCTTCTAGTGAAGCCTTTTTTAAAGCCAATAAGTAAGCAACGACAATCATAAAACAATACTATAGATGTCAAATGAGTTCTGAATCAAATAAAAATCTGTTATTCTAATATTTTCTGTGCCTTTCCTATAATACACAAATTAAGCAATATAAAATACTATATACCTGTTCGGTTTCTACAAAATTGGCAACGTGACCATCATCATTTGTTCCCCGAACATTAAACCTGGTCCCAGCTCGTTCACAGCTTAATCTTGAAATGAGGCAAGCCTTTGCCTGTTTATGAGCAGCATAAATTGTTCTGATTTCTACTCCTCCACACATGAGGCGTAATAACCAGTCGTCACAATTCACACCATAGTGCTTGAGATGCAAATGTAAAGACTGATTCCTAACAGAAAAAGAAATAAATGTATTAGCTTTTTGAGTACTACACAACAAAGTATAAATTTTAAAATGGTGCTTCTGGAACATTAATTTAATGTTGTTAAATTAAAAGGCAACAAAAATAAATCAGTTCATTTACATTTACTATGCTAGGAATCAGAAGATAGAGCTATACAATGAGATTCTTCAACATATTGCCCATGTCCATAGAAAAGAAGCATTTTCGTGTTTTTAGTGCCTGTGCCTCATTTCTGTTATTTCTTTACGTATAATGTATTTATAACCTAACTTGTTCCAAGAAGGGTTATATATACACATCCCCATCCCACTTTATAAAGCTCTATTTTTAAGGCCTGAATTTTATAAGGCTCTATTTTAATTTAAATAGCCAGATGTGGCTAGTGGCTACCATATTAGACAGTGCAGACCTAGGATTCACTACAAATAGTTTAAGCATTCCAGGTAACAGATGGGGCCTGGTTTCCAAACTTATTCAGGAAAAGAAGTTTTATTCACACAAACACACAGAAGCCTAATGATTACAATACAGATAAAAGCAGAGTCACCAGGGCTAAAGCAGGAGTGGGAGTTGCAGCCCTGCCAGGTTGGCCTTCTCACCTATCACCACTCATGGGTCTCTCCTGGAACTTTAGTCCTCCACAGAACACACTAAAGCTTCTAACCAACGTACCACTAAGAAAAATATATTGTTAAACAGAAAAACTCTATCAATTTAAAAGTGGATTTTCCATATTATTAAAGCTTGGTTCTCTGGGTTTTAAGTAGAATTCTTAACCACTCTGTACTACCTGTCTTAAGGAATAAAAAAATGCATCAGCATTTTCTTGAAGACTCAGAGCAGTAGTTCTCAGCACCTTGACTACCACTTAGATTATGGGCTGCAGTAGAGATAAAACAGGTGCTGGTCACATGCGGTTCTGGGAAACCAGCTATGACCTCAACCCCTCTTATCCATCCAAGAAAGCATACAGGACTGTAAATGAGTGACTAGGATAATGTTAAATCTGATGACTATTATTAATTTTAAAAATATTAATACATTGACTTAAGTTTCCATACTTTTACCATTACCTACATTGATCTGAGGCAAAGTTCACATTGATTGTGACCTGGTATGGCCAGACACCACAGTGGAGTGTCATAATGTCGGTATAAAAGACTTGTCCTCCATTTAAATAGACCTTAGATCCTATACATTTTTTGCAGGCAGAGTTTCTTCCTCTGCCGTCAGTTTTCATGATGGATTTTGTGATGGTTATTTGCCACTCTTTGACTACAAAAATTACTTGGCTGTATTCTGGAAAATATTTCTACTAAGTGCAATGGTATGCATGATGAATTCTAAAAGTTTCCATTTTTTCTGTGCAAAGTGAAGCTTAAGAATGCCAATCCTAGATGGGCTCACCCCTATAATCCCAGCACTTTGGGAGGCAGAGGTGGGAGGATCACTTGTGGCCAGGATCGCTTGAGACCAGCCTAGGCAACATAATGAGACCTCATCGCTACAAAAAATTTTTTTAAAAAATTAGCTGTGTGTGGTGGCATGTACCTGTAGTCCTAGCTACTTAGGAGGCTCAGCCAGGAGGACTGTTTGAGCCTAGGAGTTTGAGATTGCAGTGAACTATGACCATACCACTATAATCTAGCCCAGGAGACAGAGACTCTGTCTCAGAAAAACAAAAACAAAAGCCAATTATGAGCAAAATTTTAAAAATTATAAAATAAGTAAAATTCACCTTTGGTGTTTTAGCCATCCCTTTGTTCAACCTGTCTCCTACTGGACAAACCCCTTTTATTTAAATTTGTCCCCATCTTCACTCTTCATTGAATGAAAAAACAAATTATTCCTACTGATTAAACTTAGGATGTAATGTATCTGCACCTGCTTAGACTTCTAATTATTGCAGAAAAGGTTTTACCTCTCAATATAAGAAATTTGGGGTAGGAATGAGGAGAGAACAAAATAGGTGCCCTAAGCACACCTGCAACATGTTTACCTTTTCTAAGAGACTTCAACCTCTTTCACTAGAAAAAGTGCAGTGCTGACACAGTTTTAACTCTTGGAATCCTAGTTCCTAATGCCAGACAAAAGTGCATCCCATCATTACTAGCTTCTCTGAGCAGACAGGACCTTATGTCCATTCACTGCCCTATTAATCCCTTTATTCCCTCCCTCTCCCTCTCCCCCACCCCTTTGTCTCCTTCCTGTCTCCTCCTTTGCTAAACCCAAGTCTCTGACATACAGGACTCTAAACCTGTTTTGTATTCTGCCCTCTCTCCTCTCTCATTCCACTACTCTGGGTCTAGACACTGCCACATGAGCTAGAAGTTGACCAAACTGTTGCTCTAAAGTTAGTTTTTTATCCTAAGGTTAACTTTAAGCTCTCCGACAGGTAGGAAAATGGGACATACCTGAATGTGCTTCTCAAGACCCATATAAGTGATAGTGTGAAAGGTGAAAGTGTGAGAGAGAAAAATAGAGGAGGAATGACACCTTGAATCTGAACAGTTACAGGAGGCCAAGAGCAGAGAGCCTTGAACTTTGGCCTTATAACATATTTCCATATAACGAAACATAATTTGCACATAGTAATAAGGAAAAAAGTCAACATCAGTGCTGGCTGTAGACAACACAACCACTATACTAGAAATGCGGTCTGCTACAATAAAGCAACACTAAGTATAGTCCCATGTGTTCTGCTCACCATTCATGCCTACTTACAATACAGCTCAGTTATGCATAATCATGAAACATATCACAGCTACCTACGTAAGTTCTATCTTATTATAGTACTGGTCCTTGTCCCAGTGTCCCAGTATACTACTACTTCACAGTCTGTTGTTCTTGAATCAGGATCATCTACTTATAACCTTAAAATAAAAAGTAAAGGAATGTTGGATTAGGAAAGGAATATTGTCAGAGATAAGATCTCAAAACTAAGCATAGTAGATATGAACAACATAGTTTTGTTATGATTAAATTCATTCCTAAACGTAAAACAAATATTTTAAATATATTTCTAAAATGAAAGGTCAGTTGAGATCAGGAGAAGCAAATGGGTTTCATGTCAAATGCCAACTTCAATAAACTGACTATAACTTCCTGCCACACTCTGCTGAGGATTATGGAGCAGGAAATCAGCAATGTTATCTCTGGAAATAGCAACTGTTGAACTATTATGCCCCAAATTACCAAGCTATTACACAGCACATAATTAAAAAGGGGAAAAAATAAAATACAAACTCACCAGAAAAATCTATTATCAGTTGTCTGTTCTTGCATGCTCCGATGTGCATTAAGACTCAGATCTAAACTGATGCCAGAGGCAGACCAGGCAAAATAAAAGTTTCCTGAATTCAAAACTTTTCGCACTTCTGAAATGCGATCTTCATCTGAAGAATCAACTCGTAGTGATATAAATTCAGTGGAAGTAACTCGGAACACTTCAGATTCTTGAATTTTTCCAACAGACATACATCCCGTGACTAGGACCAAATAATGTAACATAGTATCTCCTGCAAAAACCAAAGATTTTATTCAATGAAAAATCCCAATATTTTTGAAGTTACTCAGTTTCTTCTTTCTTCTTGTATCTCTATCTTTTAAATCTGACACTGTGATTATTTTAAACTTATGGACGTGTTTAAACTCACAACTAGATTTTTCTAGTTGAAAAAAACATTGTTGTTTAAATATTTTAAGTATAAGCATTTAAACATTAATAGGATAATCTCGTACTTATGAAATTGTTTCTCTGCTTAATCTGAGGCTATAAAAATTTATCAATTAAAATAAATAGGCCAGGTGCGGTGGCTCATGCCTATAATCCTAGCACTCTGGGAGGCCAAGGTGGGAGGATCGCTCAAAGTCAGGAGTTCAAAACCAGCCTGAGCAACAGCGAGACCCCATCTCTACTAAAAATAGAAAGAAATTAATTGGCCAACTAAAAATATATAGAAAAATTAGCCAGGCATGGTGGTGCATGCCTGTAGTCCCAGCTACTCGGGAGGCTAAGGCAGAAGGATCGCTTGAGCCCAGGAGTTTGAGGTTGCTGTGAGCGAGGCTGACACCAGGGCACTCAGTCTAGCCCAGGCAACAGAGACTCTGTCTCACCAAAAAAAAAAAAAAAGGTGTTACATTCTCTACCTTCCCTTTATCAGTGTTAGGAAGTTCAGATAAGATAATTAATATGAAAGTTCTTTACACAATTGAAAAATGGTATATAAATGTGAGCTGATAATGTTGATGCTATATGGGCAAAAGTCCCTGGTAACAATTTATAACGCAGTTTGATTTACAAACCTTTCATAGAGATTTATTCTCTAATTGTGGCAAAAACCCTTAAAATATGAACTTGAAATTCAGCAGGTGTATTTTGATCATGGGCTTTGACATAGGCAGAAACAGCCCTTCATCTTGGCTCCCCTATTTATTTTCTGGATCAATTTCAGCATGTAACAGAACCAACCTGAGATATCATCCCTTATGAAAAAGAATTAAAACAAATACCTCACTAGACTGTGAGGATCGCCTAAGATGAATTAGCAAAGCACCAGTGTTTTACACGTGAAAGATTCATAACAAATGTCAAATCTCCATTTTATAGACTAGTGCTTCTCAAAGTACGGTTCATGAACTGTTACCAGCTCATAAAGAGAAAAGATGCTTATACCAGAATAGAAATCAATTATATCACCAAGTTCACCCTACTAGCTAACTTTTTTTTTATAGTAAGATTTTATTAATAAAGGAAGCCAAATGTTGATTTGCATGATGATGCGAGCTCCTCATCTCATCACAGACCAATAACAAAACAATTCATGTCTTTGGGCCACACTGATTCATGCCATTACAGACAAACTGGTAATCACAAAGGCAACTCTACAGTCCATGGTGACATTAAGTGGCAGAGACAGGCTCAAGCTGAGAACTTTGAAGCCAAAACAGATGCCTTTCCCACCATAAACCAGGGAAATCAGTGTGCATCTCATGAAGACACCTTTTCCTAAATGTATTCAGCAAACAAAAAGAGCAATGCTTTGATTTTCTTTTTTGACAGTTGATACCCATCTCTCAGTGTTCAAACCAGAGACTATCTCTGGAAGTTAAAAATCATTAAGAGCTTGACTGAGCATGCAGCATGATTTTGGGGCAATAAACATTATCACAAGATTAGCTAAATTAAGGTTTAAAATATGTTACCACATTTATAACTTGAATAGGAGTCTGAAATATTATATAGGTAGAATAACAAAAGTAGAAATTTAAAAATGGATGAATTATATTGAATAATAAACTTACCAAGATTTAATCGTAAAACACCTAAGAGTCCATATGCATCCAGTACTTTGGAGTATGTACCCTTGATTGCCTCTTTTTCTGCAGATGCTACAAAAGAAGTTTTAGGTTAAGAATGACCCGAAACACCAGATTCTATTAATATTTAAGCTGTAAAGCCAGAGTTCCAACCAAAAATGTCTAAATCTGGTATTTTTTAAAATCCTAAATTAACATAAATGTATTGCATGAAGTATTTTCTCAAACTAGTAACTCTTCTTCCCAAAGAGTTAACAAATTAATAGAAACATCTGTTAATTAATTCATCCTCTATTACTTATTTGAAATTTATCTTATTCATCCTTTTATCCCTGACACTTAGAATAGTACTTGACACATAGAAAACTGACAACACACTAAATGATGAAAGATAATGGCAATACTTGACTACACAATTTAGTACAGGAATGGAGAAATCTGCATCTGAAAGGACAAAAGCCTGGCCTGTGTCTTATTTCTTCTGTTATAAAGTTAATGTTATCTTGCTAATGAAAGTAACCCACAGAATATTTTCATGAGGCCAGGCTGTTGTGGTTCTTCTATTGGGAAGAAAAAAAATAATTAATCAACAAATCCTGAAACTTTAAAGGAAAAAGCTTCCTAGTATTTAGCAAGTACACATTAAAAATTTGACAAAGGACCAAAGAAATATAGCAACTAGTATGTCAAAAGACAATTACAATAATATATTCTAAAGTCTGCAATTTAGAAAGGAATGATTCCTTCCTTTCCTTCCAGGTTTCTTTCCTTCTCCACCGCCCTTCCTTAGCCATTACCTACCCCACACCCAACTCACCTCTTGGCTGACTGGTCTACTCCTTATTTACCTTTTACCTCTTGCACTTATCCCCTTTCCTTTACCTCATTTATCTAGGACATAAGACCTTTGAGCAATACTTGTGTGTTCCATGTTAGAAAGTCATTAAAAGATCCTTATAACCTTCTCATTTCCTGTCCATCTTTATTGTCAACAAAAGGGGTCTTTTCAGATTACTGCTTTGCTTAATACTCCTTTGTACTTTTCATCAGAGCTCTTTTCCTTTGCCTGGAAGCTCTTCTCCAGGATTCTACAGAACCTCTCACTTTCCCTGCCTGCTTCACTTCTTTTCAGATGATCTACTCTTAAACCTTCTTCCTAATGATCTCACTTTTGCCTTCTAGTGAGTTGTACTTTGCTAGTTGGCAGCACAGGTTAAGACTAAATGAATCAATCACTCAATCAGCTGACATTTTCACGATTCTCTAATATGTTCATTATTAAGTGTGGGCCTTTATCAAACCACTTAGTACAAAATCAGGGAGCAGAGATTTCACCAAGCCATTAAAGTTTTGTGAATTTGCATCTCATTCTGTATCCTAGAATTCCTATTATTATTATACCATATGTTTGTAGAACAATTACTCCTAACATTCCATGACAAGCAACACAAATATAAAACATCACAACATAAATTTTAATTATACTTTATAAAGTAAAACAGGATTGCCTTCCTCTAAATACTGCCTTGTCAAGAGTATCACATGCATACAAAACATTAGAGAGACTTGTTATATCTCTTATGAAAGAAGGCATGGCTTCCAGGATAATTATTCTAAAGTTTTACAGGGTATATGCTATATGCATATAAAATACCATCACTAATATGGTAATATAGAAATTACTAGATATATCAGGTTCAGCAGCAATCATGATTCAGGTTCGAACAGCAGCAGCTAGTAAAAATTAAAAAGAAAATATATGCTTAATGTTAAGTCATCATCTGTCCTTAGAAAATAGAAAAAGTCATTCTATAAATTACCATACAACAAAATGTTCTCTTATAATAATGCATAATAATTACCTTCCCATTAACTGTACTACAAAATGTATGAACATGTCATATCTCTCAGGCCCAATGAAGGGCTATCTATTATGTCAACCCAATTCAAACATGCAAACGAATGCCTTGCAGGTTAATATTTACACTTCCGTATTACATTCTGAGACTCAGAGAACAGGATACACACATACTTTAAAGTGTATATTCTTAGATAAAAGTATGCTAAAAAAAGGAAAAAATAATTCAAAGAGTAAATGACATGGCATTTGTTATTTTCTCTACCAAAATCTTTTTATTCCCTTCAAAATTCTAAAAGAAATTTTAAAATAATATTTCAGCTTAGGAACTTGTATATTGCTTCTGTGATAATTATGACAGTAACTAACACTAGGCTGTTTTCATGCATTATTCAAATTTCACAACAACCCTATGAGCAAAATTACTACTCCTTCCTTTTGACATATGAGGAAACAGGCTTAGAGAGGTTGTCAGAGAATGCAGCTTCATGAGGGAAGGCATTCTGTCTAGTTCGCTGCCCTATCCCCAACAGACTAATCAGTGCCTGGCACTCAGTAGGGTTTCATAATTGTATGTTCAATAAATTGGTGAACTAATTTTAAGAGCTATATGCACTTTTAATTCCAGACACTTCCAATTTCACAAGAGAAAACAGTGTCTTCTTCCTAAGTATTTTTTTATCTGAAGGACTATAGACGTTATTTTATTTGTCTATATACGCTTCAGAGGTCAAAGTTGTGTGTAGAGAGGTCCAGTGCAGGTTGCCTGGGCCCAGGGAGAGTAAGGATGGTTCATGAATGGAGGTGAAGCCAGAAGCAAGAAAAGAGGGCATCTACTTGGGGGAGGGGCAGCCTGGCATGAGGTGCTGCAGTCTGACTGGGGTGAGGAAGGGAGTGTCCACCCAGGGATGTTGGGGGTGGCCTGGCATGGTATGTCAGAGCTTGAGAGGGATGGGGAGGGCAGGGTGCTGGAGGCCCAGAAGGTTGAGGAGGTCACCCATGTGGTGGAGGAGGCTACAGTGGCAACAGGAGAGTAGTTATACAGAGGAATGATCAAGGATAATGAGAGTCAGGCTTCTCACTGTCGGAGAAGAGGGTCACAAACAGAAAAAGAAAGCTAGTATGGACGATGTTGACTGGAACTGAGTGACCAGTGTTTCCTAGATAGACAGAAAATGAGAAACACAGACATCAATGCAAGTATCTATGTCACATACACACAGACTTACATACGCTCCGCTCCTCAGCTTCAACCACTGACAGCATCTGGGATCTGCAATACTCTGATAGCCATGCGCATACCTAGCGCTATACCTCGGTTTCTGAATACCATTCTCCACTAAAAAGAGCTAGGGTTCCATGGAGAAATGGCTGAGTCCAGGGAAAATGCTGGGACAAAAAGAGCCTGAAACATACTCTTGCACCAGAAAAGTAAGGAAGTGTTCACAGAACAATGGAGACATTACTAAACTGCAGAAGCCAGATTGAAGGGGCTTCTACTGGCAAAACCTAGCACAATTTGAGTATCAAAATAAATAACAAGAGTAATGGATTACAACCTACTGAATAAACCGACGAATTTCGAGTCTGATGAGGAATGGGATATACAGTCTCAAAGTACCTCTCTTCAAAATAATTATAAAGGAAAAAAATGTCTGCGAGATCATCACCTTAATCAAGTAATCAAAGTGAACACCAACAGTAATGGGACAAGTCAAAATTGTGTGCTGACAGGATATGATGAAAATAACGCAAAACCCCTTCTGCAATATTCCTGCTGAAGATGTATAACCTGAATTTAAGCATGAGGAACCATCAGACAAACCCAAAGTGAGGGCCATTCTTCAAAATAACTAGCCTTTGTTTTCAAAATTTTTAAGGTCATAAATGTCAAAGACTAAGGAATTTTTCCATTTAAGGAGACTAAAGAGACATACCAACTAAATAAAATGTACAAATCTGGACTGGATCGTTTTGCTATAAAAGATATTGTTGGGATAACAGGTGAAACTTGAATGGAGTCTGAGGATTACATGGCCATAATTTATCAATGTTAATTTTACGATAGCTATATCAGAGTTGTGCAGAAGAAAGTGTTTGTAGGAAATACATAATAAAGTATTTGGGGATGAGGGGTTGTCATGTAAGCAATTTACTCTTTTTTGGGGGGTGGGGACAGAATCTCGCTTTGTTGCCCAGGCTAGAGTGAGTGCTGTGGCATCAGCCTAGCTCACAGCAACCTCAAACTCCTGGGCTCAAGCAATCCTGCTGCCTCAGCCTCCAGAGTAGCTGGGACTACAGGCATGCGCCACCATGCCCGGCTAATTTTTTCTGTATATATTAGATGGTCAATTAATTTCTTTCTATTTATAGTAGAGATGGGGTCTCGCTCTTGCTCAGGCTGGTTTTGAACTCCTGACCTCGAGCAATCCGCCTGCCTCGGCCTCCCAGAGTGCTAGGATTACAGGCATGAGCCACTGCGCCCAGCCAGCAATTTATTCTTAAAAGGTTCAGACAAAAAAAAATTCCTTGTACTGAACTTCAACTTTTCTGTATGGGTTTTTTTTTTGTTTGTTTTTTTTTTTTTTTTTGAGACAGAGTCTCATTCTGTTGCCCAAGCTAGAGTAC